>CABEEJ010001387.1:60933-145687 GCA_901482245.1 Timema douglasi
CCCCCCCCCTCCCACCTTCTTAAACTGCTTGTTTTGATATCAATCAATTTTATTTTTTTGCTAGTTTGAACCGTCCATTGTGGTCCATCAAGAAAGGTCTTGTAAAATGTGCTTTTTTTTTATACGATGTACTGTTCCTAGTTTGAATGGTATATAAACCTGAGTGATGGTCATCCATTTACTCACTCATTCATCTTCCGAGCTCAAAGCAACAAGTAACTTGCAATTCACAACATGGCTAAGGTAGATTTAGTATCTATTTAGTTATTATATACAATAATTTAACCCATTATCTATTCACAGATCATTAGAGTATGAGTATGATAGGACTATATTAAACAAAAGTTAAATCAAATTCGAATCAAATTGAAACTTGATAAGACTTTGCATCAAATATTATTTAAGTATATTTATACTTAAAATAATTTGTGGTTCTTATGTAATATTCTTAAGGGATAAATAGATTGTTGTAACATTAAATTGATTTAATTAAGATGATAAATCAATCATAAAAACGTATTATAAAATATTTAGTAAAGTTGGATATATATTTTTAATACCACGATACTCGCTTCGGCTTAAAGGCATCACTCTCGCAAAACTTAACTGCCGATGATGAGGAGATCAAGGTTAGAATCTTGGTTGCGTGTACTTAAAGTGGTTTTGCCTAAATGATTTCGCTTTCGACCTCCACCAAATTAAAGTAAATTTCCTCTAGATTAAAACCTCTCAAACATTTTAGTGTAATTTGTACATACATATATATACAAACAGACCGGGTAGTAAGATGCTGTACTAAAGAAACTATTATAATCATGGCTATTCACTTTTTATAAAATCTAGGGAAGGACGAAAGGTGCACAAGCACAGTTATTACTTTATATTACTTCATATTTAGAAAAATCATTAATCCCTTATGTAAATTATGTTTAGCTCACGGATTGCAGTATTCAGATTACCCATATAACAATCCTAATCTTAGCTAGTATTTGGATTAAATTATCTTGTTTGGATACTACATAGTTTTTTATTCTGGTGAGAAAGTTTTATTTCCACATTTAAAATAATATTAAAACGCCCCTTTCTAATGAGAACCCAAGAAAATTTAGTAATATTTTTTATTTTCTGACTAACACGTGGTTAATTGACTATTGTGCTAACATTTGTCAATGTTAACGCTCTATATTCCATTAAAGAGGCTAGGGCCCTGCCCTAGTGTACTGGAATATGTTTTCAGATACATTTCTTTAAACAATTTTACTCCAAGTGATACTTAGTGAAGTCCTTACCACTCCCCTACCTTTTATGGGATCTTGGATAAGAAAGATTAAGTCATTAATTATATTGTGTTAGTTTAATGATTTTACCTCCTAAATATGATGAGAGAGATAAGTCACGCACCCTATCAATAATTTTGCATTTTGCTTTAAGATTAATTTTGGGGAATTTCTTTAAAATGTTACCTAATAATACTGCTTTATTGTATTATGTATAATTTGATGAGAAACTTAAACAGCATATTATTAAAAATAAATCAATTAGTTCCTAATGAAAGTGAAAAATAAAAATTGACATATTTATTTATAATAATCTTTTTACTTATATTAATTCACTCACTTAGTGGATTTTTTGAGATATGGATTTAAATAAATAAAACGTCGCTGATAGAAACAATTTTACGTAGTTTCTAAAAAGAAAATTAAAACACACACTGATGAAAATTACAGTTGAGAAAAAACTTTTATTCATAAATAGCCCAGAAAAGAATATATAGTTAAAACAAATTATTTAAAATCAAATCTGTCAAATTTAAATAAAATTGATTTTTGGAAATCTATCTGATATTAAATATTTATATTTTAAGTTATTAAAGCTTCAAGTTAACCTTTATGAGAATAGTTTACCTTACAACACCATAGTTAAAAACTAAAAATTCATTATATGACCAACGATATAAATAAATGATTCAAAAGTAACATCAGTATGTTATCGTGTTTCCTCCAGATGCTGTTGATTCTCTCTCTGGCTGCTGCCACTGTCCTGGCTGAGCCTCCAGTCAACTCCTATCTTCCTCCAGGACAAGGACGCTCTCAGCCATCGTCACAGTACGGAGCTCCATACTCTTCCAACAGGTTCAACTCAGGCTCTTCCCTTTCAACCAGAAACGGAGCCACCTCCGGGCGATTTGGGGGTAGAAACAGAGCTTCTAGTCGATTCAACAGCGTCGACACTCTGTCCACAAACTACGGAGCTCCTTCGATGAGCTCTAACCATCTTGGTGGCTCTAGCTCCATCTCTACTCATTACGGTGCTCCTTCAGGGGCTTCGAGCCGATTCAACGCTCCTTCTACTCAGTACGGTGCTCCTTCAGGGGCTTCAAGCCGATTCAACGCTCCTTCTACTCAGTATGGTGCTCCTTCGGGAGCTTCAAACCGATTCAACGCTCCTTCTACTCAGTACGGTGCTCCTTCGGGAGCTTCAAGCCGATTCAACGCTCCTTCTACTCAGTACGGTGCTCCTTCAGGAGCTTCAAGCCGATTCAACGCTCCTTCAACTCAGTACGGTGCTCCTTCAGGTGCTCCGAGCCGATTCAACGCTCCTTCTACTCAGTACAATGCTCCTTCAGATGCTTCAAGCCAATTCGACGCTCCTTCTACTCAGTACGATGCTCCTTCAGTTGCTTCGAGCCGATTCAACGCTCTCTCAAACACTTACGGTGCACCTTCTGCTTTCTCCAGGAACACCCCTTCTGCTGAGTACGGTGTCCCTAATGCCGGGTACAGGGGCGCTCAAGAGGACTCTCTAGCCGTGAGTAGTATTGTCTCACTCTTATTTATCAATATTAATTTTTCAATACAATAGTATTTAGTGGAAATGGATTTGATATAATAGTAGACATATAATTTTCTATTATTAAGAATAGCAGTCAGAATTATAATTCGATGTTAGTATCTTTGACACTATGACCGTAGTTTTATAAGACTATTACTTATTTTATCCTTGTTAAGGACTATCTACAAAGACAATTTAATGCAAGTGTATAAATTGTGCTGTAAAATTATGAAGGCAAGTAAACCCTTTCAAAGCAAACTTTTTCACGCTTACAAAGAAAAAAATTAACTTGACCTTGTTTTATTTTCAGGAACCTGCCAACTACGAGTTCAACTATGAGGTGCAGGACTCAGAGAGCGGTGCCGAGTTCGGTCACGAAGAGACGCGTCAGGATGAGAGCGCTCAGGGCTCATACCGCGTCTTGCTGCCTGACGGCCGTCTGCAGATCGTCGAATACCGGGCTGACGAGGAAGGTTACAAGCCTGAGATCAAGATACGAGGAGACTGCGTACTCTAGGGACAGTCAGGGACCCTACCCCGCTTCCAGGGCTGGACAGGGACCTTACTAAGTCTCAGGTTACCTCGTCATACAACGCCCACCTTAGATTGAATTCATTTAAACGTATTCAAACTTAAGATGTCATTTGTACAGCTTTGAAAGAAAAGAATGAATGATTCATTGTTTTAGATGTGTATTATAAATATATATAATATATATTATTCTTATATATGTTAACTCGACATAGTAATGTAGCATACATATTTTTATATGCAATATAATTAATTATTTACCCAATCTTTATTCGACCACAACTTTTCTTTATTTAAATGAGGTTTTCACTGACTCATTAGTTATACTAAAATTGTTACTAATGTTTTCAATATAATGTAAGTAATTTTGTCATGCCTGTGTGTATATATTACCTGTATATGTGCCATGAATAAAAATATTTTTGTACAAATATACATTTTATATCTATTAGTATGGTATACACCATCATAATTGATAATTATATAAATATTTCGTCGAATACTTATAAAGTTTGAAGACCTACAAACTCGGATACAAATGGATCTTTTCTATCCAAAAAGAATGTTATAAAGAATAAAATTTACGACACATTCGTACGAACTTACCTAGGTAGTGTATACTAATTGTTTCGAATAGAATTTTTTTTTTAAATTGTTAATTTAATTATAATATTATTTTTAATAAATTAAATGTATTGGTTTGTATATTAAGTAAAATTGAGCTATTATTAAAGGAGGATGATTTAAATATATAACAAACATCAATAAAAAAATACCCTATAGTTTAGTGTTAAATCAAAATTTAAAAAAAATTGCTTGATGTATTTCCGATCTCACCTAACGAATAACTTCTAGCTTACCTAGTTAATATAATTTGTAGCAGACGTCTTAATAAACCGTCTCATCCCCCAGATAACACCTAGCTCACGTAGGTAATACAGCTTGAACTAGACATATTAATATCCAGTCCCATTCCTCGGGTTACACTTAACTTAGGTAACCTAGGGCTTATTATTATCCCCTCTCAATCCATGGATAATACCTAACTTATGTAGGTAATACAGTTTTTACCAGACGTCTTAATAACCCATCTCACCCATTAATAACACCTCTCTTAGGTAGGTCATACAGTTCGTACCAGGCGTCTATATATCCCTTATCACTCCAAGGATAACACCTGGCCTAGTTAGGTAATGTAGTTCGTACAAGACGTCTTTATAATCCATTTCATCCCACGGATAATAACTAGCTTAGGTAGGTAATATAGCTCAAATCAGATGATATTATAGCAATTCCAAATCTATGGATAGCACCTGGCTTATGTAGGTAATACAGCTCAAATCAGACGCTGTTATAGTACATCTAACCCTATGGATAACACCTAACTTAGGTAAGTAATACAGCTCAAACCAGATGCTATTAGAGCACGTATAAATCCATGGATAACACCTAGCTTATGTAGGTAATACACTTCAAATCAGACGCTATTATAGTACATCCAGCCCTATCGATAAAACCTAGCTTATGTAGGTAATACGGTTAGTACCATACGTCATAATAGCACGTCTCATCCCACGAATAATACTTAGCTTAAGTAGTATAAATAATACAGCTATAACTAGACATAGACTCGCAGGGCAGCTTTCTGAACAGTGGAACTAAGACTAGTGAAACCATTCTACCCTAAAATATAAAACAAAATTGAAATTGTTTTTAAAAGAACAACTATTTCAATCCTCCAAAATTCGTTGTTGTAATAATTAAGAATACAGAAAACTGCATTTCAATGCGATTTCTATTTATAGTGAACGTGAATCTAATATACTTATTAATCGGCCGTAAGAAAGGATTTTATGGGTAAAAATCTACAGATTTCAGTCCATCCAAATATTCACATAATATTAAAGTAAATTCAATACTCATAAATTTTTCCTCTAGTGTTTTTTCACAAAAATAAATGTTCTTTTACGTTGAATATTCACCAACAAATTATTCTGCCTTTTATATTATGTTTAAAGTATTATTCTATGAGGGACCTAGTTTCACCATGATAACTTGTGTGTAGGTTTGGGCGTGCCTTATAGTAAGCTAACATACTGATTTTTTTTATCAAAGGTTTTTCTTACCCTCATTTTTGGAGGCAGCCTAGGAAGCCCTTTAAGTAAAACAACCCTTAGTAAAGCCACCCGGTCACCTATAAACTAGACAAAATGAGTCCGACATAAATCCCACATGCTTGCCATTGTTGATGATGAACATTATTAATATGTCAAGGGATTTAAGTTAATAAAATATAAAATGTTATTATCACCTTTAACTATCAGATTATATTAACAATAGTGTGTTTTAGTACCCTGTGAGTCCTGATTATTATTTAAAATAATCCACTCGTAAACTGCCACTGACCACACAAGCAAAGATGTTTCGTTGACATGGTTTGCTCATAGCAGTCTTCCCATGGTTTAAGATGTCAGGCTCAAAATAGATTATGCCTGGGGGGTCCATGTTAGAATCTCGGAAGGGTGGATTAGAATTGGTTCCCTACATGTTAATTAACAGTGTGATTTTCTCATATTTTTTAAACGCTGATGTAGGTGAGGTGAGTTATTACTACTGCCCATTACGTTAGTAAATTAATATTCCCTATTGAAGTGTATTAATTGAAAAAAATTATTATGTAAAATTTAAAATTTATACAAATAGATAAAATTGTAATATGGTAAAATACATCGATGTAAAAAAGTATATTTTAAACAGATGTTATTTTCAAAATATTCTTTGATATTAACAATTTTTTTGTGTAACACAAGCTTAAAATAGTTTATCGGTAGGATACGCGATCATAAAACCTACTAAACTATTTTTATTGGAAGCTATACAAGTTTTTATATATTGTTTAAAAAAATCCTTCCCACGACTGAGGGTGAAACATGGGCCTATTGTTTTCAAACAATCCATTCAAACAAAAGAATTCAAATATGAAAGTTTAGCTAACTACTTTGTCCTGGTGATTTGAAAAAATGAAATCTGGACAAGGGAATAAAATCTGTGGCCAGATATAGTTTTTCAAATTTATGAATATAACTACTTTCAGAACTAGTTTGGAATTTAAATTTGAATATAAGGATAGGTCCCTCTAGAATTGAGTAACATTTATAAGAGGAAATGCGATAACTAAATTTGATTGATTGTTGATTATACTATAGGTAAAAGCTTAAAACAATAATTGATATAGAGACCAAGTATTTAATTACAATAATATACTTTTATTTTAAAATAATTATAAATAATTAATAATAACTATATATATACATTATTATTCATATCAAAATATAAAACACAGCGTTTTATTTAAATTTGTACCATCACTTTTATCAGGGTGTGCTTATAACGAGGTAATTGCTGGCCCCTTAGTAAGGTCCCTGTCCGGCCCTGGAAGCGGGGTAGGGTCCCTGACTGTCTCTAGAGTACGCGGTCTCCTCGTATCGGATCTCAGGCTTGTAACCTTCCTCGTCAGCCCGGTATTCGATGACCTGCAGACGGCCGTCAGGCAGCTAGACGCGGTATGAGCCCTGAGCGCTCTCGTCCTGACGGGTCTCCTCGTGACCGAACTCAGCACCGCTCTCGGAGCCCTGCACCTCGTAATTGAACTCGTAGTTGGCGGGTTCCTGAAATTAAACAAAAGTTACATTGATTAGTTTTCTTGTTACAACAGAAAAATTGTTAAATCCTATATTAAGAACCGTTTCTAAATGAATTCTTATTTGATCCTGGAAGGTTGTCTCAAGAGAGGTTTACTAAAAAAAATTGATCTTCACGTGATTTCTAGGAGGATTCATAGAAATTTAATATTACAATACTTCTCCTCCCTAAGCCTTTCATATTAATTTTATCATAATATCTCTATTTATAGATATATATTTTTACTATACTTCACAGCTTACTACCCATCCGGCCTTTCATTTATTTACATTAATGAGGTATAGATATTTAAATCGTACCCACATTTGCATGAGTAAGGGATGGAAATTATTTTGATAACCCAACTTTTAACTACACCTGGGTGAGATTTGAAACCCAAACTTCCGTTAATATAAAATCAAACAAGATGAAGCGAACTTATTTGTCATAGTTCATAAAATACAGGTTGAATATATAAATTAAAATATATCAGGTACTCACTGACAAAGGGTCTTGCTGGGCCTTGTACCCTCCAAATGGGACCCTATATTGAATGGCAGGTGCACCAAAACCTCTGGATAAGTCTGAAGGGGTACCATGGGTGTTAGAGAGGGCGTTGAATCCGTTAGAAACTAAGGAAGGTGCACTGTATTAAGTTGAAGGGGCGGCAAATCCGTTAGAGGCAGCCGGAGTGATATACTGTGAAGATGGGGCGTTAAATCCGTTTGAGAAAGCGTCGTACTCGTTGGAAGGAGCGCCATATTCGGTAGAAAGAGTGTTGAAGGAGCTGGTATCAATGAGTCCACCATTTTGGATCGGAGGTGCAACAATTCGACTAGAGGCGGATGATGGAGCGCTGTAACGGGTTGAGAGATTGTTGAACCTCCTGTAAGCGAGGGAAGGTGTGGAGTATCGGCCAGAAATACCACTGTTAAACCTTCCAAAGGAAGAAGGAGCTCCGTATCTCGCGGAAGGAGCGTTGTAACGTCCAGAGAGGGAGGAACGGCCTATTGCGACCCCGGTGTTTGACGGGGGTAGGTACTCCCTTCCAATTGGAGTAATGACCTATGTCTACAACAAATTGATTAACATTTCATTTCAACATACCTATGTTATTAAAATAGGTTTTAGCTATTTTTAAAAGAATAAACAGTACAGGTGAACGTTGGCATGAATTCCACTCAAACCTGTATGGTTTTCAATATATTTCTGGAAAATAATCCTTTGGATACATTTTACGATAATTGAACTAATTTTTTAATTAAATTAATTATCCCACTAACATTAATTATTATTGTATTATATGCACATTTTATTAATAGCCCAACCCAAGTTTTAATGCCCAAACTAAAATAAAACTTCATAAACTTTAAATCTACCATGATTGTATTATCTATTTTATTAAATTAATAAGAACAAAATGTGACGCCCACATAGATCCCGGGAAGCGTGCCCCAAAAAATAACCATGAGGTCACAAGAGAAACTTTTTTTATTTCAGATAAATTACAATGATAAAATAAATGATGAGTACATTAATGGCTTAATCAGCCTACGCTTAGCCTGCCAAAGTACAGACTAAGCCGCCATAACTTACAATATTTTACTTGTCCCACAGAAGGAACGTAGAGTGAAAGTTAGAAGTTAATATTTTAAATTTAGCGCCCAAGCGCGCGCATACATTATTAACTTTAACAGGAGTATAAATAAACAAAAAATGCTCATAAAACTTGGCCTCACATAACTATTAAAATATACATGATTAGCCAGCCTAGATATTATAAGTAGAGGTTCCAACAATGGCCGTTGGGGACCTATCCTAAGTTACCAAGCAGCCTAATCCAATAACAATGCTTGTAAAAGTACAATACTTTCCCCGAAACTCCCGAAGCGTATATAACATAAATTAACTATCCCATACAAAATGCATCTAATACTAAACAAACTTATATCCAAAAAAATACCCTAGACAATATTAAATATTACATAGATGAACCAAGATATAGGTTCGGGCGCGCCTACAGTAAATAAATCGTACTAAGCCAAATATGAATCTCCCCAGAAAGTTACCAAAATTGAACCGTGGATCACCCACGCCAAATCAAATAAAAAGTCCCCATTTATAAATTTATAAGTATTAAAGAATCGCCAAACAGTAATTTGGAAAAGTATCCCCCCCCCATATTTAGAACCAAAGTGAATTTTGATAGATTTTACTCTAATATTAATTTCAATCAAGCGCCCTCACCTGGTAAAAGCCAGTGATACAATGAGTGACCTATGAAATTACAGCTGTTGTTATATACCACAAACAAGTTCTCAGTAAAGGGGGGAAGAAGGGGAGGCACATGGAACAAAAGGAAGGGTGGAGAACAGCGCTCTGGTCCTAACGCGGACGTCCCAGTAATTGCCAGGCTAAACTGGAACATTCCAGGGGCGGATGTTTGTGAAGTCAAGTTGGCAACAGCTTTTTTTAGAGCTTGAGCGAGGCGCTGATTTGGCTCACGTCCCAGACAGTCATCGTTGCCCAAGCCACGAGAGTGGATGCGTCGCCGCGAGCCCGTGCGTCCTATTTGACGGGGAGAGGTCTCGGTCGGACTTGGCGAAACTTGGTGAGGGTTGGTGAGCCTTGGTGAGTGAGAAACCTCCATATTTCTAGGTTGTAGTGTTTTGGACTTTGTTGTTTGGAATATCGTTACAATAATATCATAGTACTTAATTTCATACAAATATTACAAGTCTACAAACGTAAAAACTTCTCAAAAGACTTTAATTACTCTCAATTATATTAAGAGGATTTTTGAGATGCATATCTTAACCATGTCGGACAATAGATACTTGTTTTAACTATTGAACCGAATGAAACCAGTAGTCGGAATGATCGAACCTGAAACGAGTACCGAGTATTTATACATCGCTACATTTCATCACCAAAAATCACCAATTTAACTAGAACAAAAGAAACAAAATGATCCTTGCTAAAAGGCCTCCATACAATGATTGGTATTGGTCTCCACTTAATTACACAGGTTGGCTTGAACAAGATATTCTCCTTGTTTTAGAAACTAGAACATATTTTACACGTGCCCAGGTTGTACGTATCAATGTTTCGTAATGTTGCTGGACTAGTTTAGTGTTGGAGGGCAGTCATCACGTTCTCTTGGATGAGAGAGCATCATCTGGGAGGGGCTGGAAGCTCATTTTACCCACAGAAGGCAATGTTCATGTCCACCTACCTGATTTAGGTAATATTTTTATCTAAATGCTTTAAACAAGTATTTGACCATTAAAAAAATTGTCTCAATTTCACTATTTTTTTAAAAATAATTTTACTATCAGTCTATACTCACAAATTTACACTAACTGGCTATAAATGAGCAAGGTATAATTTAAAAGAAATTCACACAGATTTGTGGGAAGATAAACTGAAAAACAAGCTACAAAAACCAACCTAGTGAGCCCATGCGATTCGAATATGAAGCTCCTTGTTAAGGGAAAAGAGACTATATAAGTTTACACCCTTGTCCACGTGCTCACTGAAGCAGGTTTTCCACCTCTTTATTTTTTTTATTTTTAAGTTGGTATTGACGTGGAATTTTTACATACCTGTAACTTTGATCAAAATGTAGTTAGCTCCTGCTGAATTTTAAAATAATATTCTTAATTTGTTTGACATCATTTTTCACTATAAGCTTGACTGTTTCGTTAACTCTTTATCCATTTAGTCGTTCAAATGTTCCTTATCTTGAATTATTTTTGTAAAATCTTAAATTTATTCGTACAAAACTGTAATAAATATTATATTTCTTAAATTTTTCTTGAATTTGGTAATTTGATTTAAAAGTTTATTATTTTATCCCAAACAAAGTGCTAGCCATTTCAATTAAATTGCAAAACTTCATATTAAAATTATTGAAGCACATTAATCTAATTTAATTCTTAATTATTGCATACCTAAAATATAAATGTAAATAATGTTGTTTGGATAAAACTTTGGACCACCAATATAGTTTTGTTCATATTTTTGGCACAATAACTTAGCTAAATCTTTACAAATAAATTACAAAACTAAATAATAGTTCAAATACAAAATATTAATAACTTAATGTTATTATTAGTAAGCTACTATGTTTACGTGGATGTAAACACAAAACACGTGTAAAAACATACACATTAATCGAAAATTTAAAAATCTATGTGATGGCATATTTATATATTTCCGAATAATAAACACATTCTATTTAAAAATCCAGTGAATTATTTGTACCCAATACCATGCATATTATTGCAACTTGTAAATGGCTGATAAGTAAAAAACTTACCGTTCTGGATTAAAAATAAATTACATATTATCTTAGGGATAACATTATATTTAACTTTTATACATTGCAAATTATTGTATTCTTAGAAAATGCATTATCTCTGTTTAAGATGAATTTTGATGTTATCTCCCCAAAATATAAAAAAGTTGGGTATAACAATTCTGCCATGTCTCTCTGTATGTCTGTAGATGAAACTGTTTAATGTATTTCCTTTAAACTTGATAGTTATATTATATAATTTTATACCTCGATACGAAATTGTGATTTTAATTCTGAATTAAAGTTAATTTACTAAAGTCTGATGTATAATTTTATTTTTAATATTGCGCTTAGTGACATTTTTTTCAAAGGTAAGAATGATTAATAAAACCGTATTCAGGTTTGTAAAAATAAAATGATTTAAGGGTAATTTTTGAAAGCTTAGTTTTATTTAAATTATTTAAAGAATGTGTTATAACTTTTATATCTTATAAGTGTTACCTATGAATAAAAAGATTTTTTTCCTGAG
This sequence comes from Timema douglasi, assembly GCA_901482245.1. NCBI lineage: Eukaryota > Metazoa > Arthropoda > Insecta > Phasmatodea > Timematidae > Timema > Timema douglasi. Next base: position 72,807 of record CABEEJ010001387.1, read on the forward strand.
TAAAACTTTTCAGGGTGCTTTACTAAAAGCTGAATTTTAAAAATGTTCTCCCAAAATATAATATGTTATATTAAGAAGTGTGCACACTTTCATACACAATATTTACAAATATTAATAAATCACAATAATAACATTGTATATTGTTACAATAGTTTATAACACGTGATACATGTTTCAGTAAATTTTAAAATACAAATTTATAAAGGAATATAGCCTCGATAAAATTATTCACCATCAGTCTTTAGTAAAACATAGTGTTTCATTAAGTTAAAAAATAGTCACACTGTTATTGACCATAAAACAAATAATTGGGTGCAAACGCAAATACATTTATCAATTATTTCTTAAAGGTTTTGCACGTACTTTCACATACATTATAACTAAAAGGTAAAAACCAAATTCTCAATAATACCTTATATTATACAAATCAACTTTAAATCAGTTGTAATCAGAAAAACAAATGTATTATATCGTTATCCACATTAAACACTACTCAGATACAAATAAATATTGCTCTGAAAAACAAACGTATAGTGTTATGTATCATGTAACGCCTTGTGCAGATTCCCATTTTGAACAAATTGGTTCTAGCTACTTTCAAAATAGTCAGTATTCAGTCAACAACTGTTAGCTTTAGAGCTAAAATTAAGAGTTGCAACTTTTATTTGAGTTATGGCCATAGAATAATTAAATATCTAAATTGAACCAAATCCATCAAACCCTAGATACAGCTAGACAGACAAACAAACAATCAGACATGATAGTAAAGATAATTTGTAAGAATCTTTTTTAAGCTCGGGTGTACACATAAAACATCAATATCCATCATTAAAATGAGATACGTTACTTTAGTTATCTGCTTGTGGATTTCCTTAAAATTAAACTTCCTTTTTTGTAATTAAACTCATTTCGAGTTCTAGAATTTAACTTCAAACACACCCCTAACTTATTCCTGTGGGACAAGTAAAGGAGAGTTTTTACCCCTCGTTCCCCGTGTCTTACAATCCGTCTAAGCTAGCCACATGTTTACACTAATGAAGTATGGATTAGGTAGGAATAGGTTTGAACTAATATACTCGTATTTTAATGAAAGAAGAGTGTTAAATTAGTTAGTTTGTGGGGAAAAGCCTCAGTTTCTAAGACCAGAATTCAAAACACAACCTCCTAATTACCAGAAGATCAGACAAAATGAAACTGATGACTTTGTTGACAATTCCTATTGTTGGAGGTGAGGAAGACTTCTATAACCCTTGAGGTACAGTACTTGACCGTCCATATTCATATTATTATCGCTTATTTTTATCACCTCTATAAAATGTATCCTCTAGCACAGTCATGCACATAGTCTTTTACACATTCAGAAAGTATATTAAATTATATCGTCGCAAATCCTAGTGTTTGGTCATACACCAATTGGTCGCATAGCTTTATGGAGCTAAGTTTTATAAAATTTGTAACTAAATATTGACCCATTTAGGTTTCAAACCAGAATTTGTAAGATGTTAATGATTGGCAGTTAGAATTTAATGACTTAATGCTCTCAACACGATCAAGACCTTGTAGCAGTGTGATGCCACAGGAAAGAAAATATTCGACTTCAACTAAAGTCAAATAAAAATGGGACATTTTAATTGTTCTATTATAATATTTATTATTTATTAGTATTACTTGTAGCTAAATAAAACATGATTTCTTACCTTACATGACGAAAAGAAATTTAGGGTGTTAAAAAACAAGGTGCTTAGGAAGATAAGTGGTCCTAAAAGAGGTGAAGATACTGAGGTGTTAAAGAGGTTACGTGTTGATTAATTACATACCCTGTACTCATCACAAGACATTGGTAAGGTGGGCAAGAAATGCAGTGCAAATGGAATAATCTAGACCCGTGTTCAGGGTATTGACTGATAAGCCTAATAGGAAGAGAACATTGGGAAGACCTAGACGCAGATGGTTATAATAGACCTGAAAGAGATGAGGTGGACTGAATGAAACTAGCTCAAGATAGGGATAGGTAGAAAACATAAGTGCCGCAAAAAACTTAAAGTTATTATTTCCATAAGAAAACAAATAGTTATGTGAACCCTTATCTTAGTTTATTTTCATTATTTTTAATTTGGTCTTAAAAAGTAGCACAACCACTTATTTAATTTATTATAAGTGTAATCATAAATTTATATAAAAATTTTAGTAGACTAAATTTAATTGAATAATCACTGTAAAATAAGTTTAATCCACACATGTTGGAGTGTGGACAATGGTTTCACTTTCATATTGTGTTAATTGCCCAGTGATGGAGAGGTTTCATTTATAACCCCATCCTAGTATAACTAAGTATGTTTTACTTAAATGTTTTCGTCCTTTCCCTCCTCACAAACACAAATACACTACCATTAGAATTCATGATTTCCATTACTCCAAATCATTAGCGTAAATATGCGTAGCAAGGATAGGAAAGTGTGGAGAAAGTTGGTGAGATTGGATTAAGCACGTAGTTTTTTTAAGCCATGTGCACAGGTTATTGCCTACCACGTAAGGGAACGGCGTGATTAGATGTGTATGTGTGCGTTGCTCTTTCCATAAAATGAGTTTTTTGGTATTTTAACTGTAAAAGAAATTGAAAAAAAGTATAGTTAAAACCTTTATTTGTATACCAATTTTAATTTATATATAAATAATATACACGACATCTACATTATTAATCATATCACAGTATAAAACACTGCGTTTAAAAAATAACTATGTACAATCACGTGTATCAAGGTATGCATTCTACATGGTAATTGCTGGCCCCTTAGTAAGGTCCCTGTCCAGCCCTGGAAGCGGGGTAGGGTCCCTGATTGTCCCTAGAGTACGCAGTCTCCTCGTATCTGATCTCAGGCTTGTAACCTTCCTCGTCAGCCCGGTACTCGACGATCTGCAGACGGCCGTCAGGCAGCAAGACGCGGTATGAGCCCTGAGCGATCTCATCCTGACGGGTCTCCTCGTGACCGAACTCAGCACCGCTCTCAGCATCCTGCACCTCGTAGTTGAACTCGTAGTTGGCAGGTTCCTGAAATTAAACAAGTACTTAGTTTAGTTGTATTCAGTGTTAAAACATTAAAACTGTTAAATCGTAAATTGTACATAACATATAAAATTATTCTTTGCCAGCTTGAATTTTGAGTTTCATATGAGAAACTGACTCATTATATTAGAGTTTGGGTAGGTGTCGTAATTTATTTAGTGAAGTGCCACACTTGAGGTTTACTCAATCTCACTATGAAACTGGCCCTTAATGTCTAAAAATATTTGTTTTGAGTGTATTTTTTATTTTAATATATTTCCTGTCTTTCTGCCTTTCTGAGGCTTCCCGCGTATTTATACTAATGTGATGAGGGATCTATATCCACATTTTCGGGGAGAAAAAGTGTAAAACTATTTAGTAATGACAAACTCAATACACTTGGCTGATATTAGATAGTATTACCCTGCCTCCTCCCCCCTACCCCCCCTAAAGACTAAACAGACAAAAGGAGAAAAGTTCCCCTGTTCTTGAGTTATCAGCGTTCGTTTAGCGTATCAAATAAAAGGTACTCACAGACAAAGGGTCTTGTTGGGCCCTGTACCCTCCAAATGGGGCACCATATTGTGTAGAAGGTCCACCCAGGCCCCTGGAGAAGGCTGAAGGGGCACCATAAGTGTTGGATAGAGTGTTGAACTGGTTAGAAGCTACGGAAGGTGCACCATATTGAGTTGAAGGGGCGGCAAATCGGTTAGAGGCAGCGGGGGCACCGTACTGAGAAGAGGGAGCGTTGAATCCGTTGGAGAAAGAGTCGTATTCGTTAGAAGGAACGCCATATTCAGTCGAAGGAGCGTTGAAGCGGCTGGTAGCAATGGGAGCTCTGTATTGGTTCGAAGGGAGATCAAATCGGCTAAAGGCGGTCGATGGAGCACCATATTGGTTGGAAGGGACACCAAATCGGCTAGCGGCGGCTGATGGGGCACTGTAACGGTTTGAGAGACCGTTGATTCTCCTGGAAGTGAGGGAAGGAGTGGAGTATCGGCCGGAAAGACCTCCGTTGGACCTTCCAAAGGAAGAAGGAGCTCCGTATCTGGTGGAAGGAGAGTTGTAACGTCCAGAGAGGGAGGAACGGCCTATTGCGACCCCGGTGTTTGACGGGGGTAGGTACTCCCTTCCAATTGGAGCCTCGGCGACCACAGCCACAATAGCGGCTGCAGCCAGTACAAGAATCACCTAAACAAAGGTTTAAAAAATAAAATAAGTCAACCTAAACTTACATCTCGTAAAGTCAGAAATTAATAAAACCTTTCATAACTGTGCTATAAGTGATAAGTGATTGATGTGTTCATCAAAAGTTGACCAAACTCTTGTTTTAATATATATTCGGTATTAAATATTTTCTTTTTTAAAATAATAATAATTATAATAGCTGTACAATGTTGCATGAATTCCACCAGGACTATTATGTGTTTATTTTCTTTGAAAAAACAAGTAGGTTACATTTTATTTAAATGGTATAACCTTAACCAATCCCACGTGCTAAAATCACTAATAAAAAACCTATTGCAACTCATAAATTTTCAAAAACACCATGATTATATTATTTAAATAAAATTAAACCTTTAAAAATAAAAAAATCTAATATAAGTATTACAATAGAGGTGTAAAATATTTTAAGCTGATTATAATTAATTGTTATTGTTCATAGAGCTTATTTTGATTAATTTATTTCGATATAAATTATTTTGAGTAACATACCTTAACCATTTCGTACAAACCAGCCTTGTTTTAACTACTGACCGAATGAAACCAGTAGTCGGAATGATAGAACCTGAAACAAGTAGCGAGTATTTATACATAACGGTGCATCATCCACGAAAAAAGCCCGTAAGAATATCCTTGCATAAAAGCCTCCACGCAATGATTGGCATTGAGCCCTACCCCACTTAATTACACAGTACATCGCAAACGAGATGTTCTCCTTGTTTTAGGAACTAGACCATCATTTGCCCACGTCCAAGCTGCATTTATCAATGTTTCGTAATGTTGCTGGACTTGTTTCGTGCTACAAGGCGGTATTCACGCTCTTTTGGATGAGAGAAACGCAAGAGAAATGTACTTATAACGGGCCGGGAGAAAATAGATTAATCAACGATTCAGCCCCCAGAAGGCAATTTTTAGGTGCACTTGTCTGAATTGAGAATTTTATTTATTTTTGGAAGCACCGCATCTTACTACCTGTTCGGTTTGTATGCCTATATACTAATCACACTCATTGGTTAGGGATGAGTACGTTTGAATTGAGAGGAATTGTACCACCATTTGCGTGAAGAGAGAGATTGGTAAACCCTTTAGGAAAAACCACCCTCAGTATATCCGACCGGGATCAAACCCGTGTCGCCCCTTCTTTGGCAGACTAGTCTATTGCAAGAGTGACGCCTTAGACTAAGGATTGGTAACCTATGGCCTTGAGGCCACATGTGGCCCTTTGAGTTTCTCATTGAGGTATTTTCGAATATTCCGTCAGCTATGTATTTTCATCGGTTATAAAATACACTTTCTAAAGCTAATATTGTATTACTACAATATAATAAAATTAATTGTTTTACTAACTGTTGAAATTTTTAGTTTATAGAAATATTTTCTTGCGTGATTTTCTATTAGACTTTATATTCCTTATTGCATGCTGATACATATACTCTTACAGTTTACATCTAAAGTATAATTTAAAATGAACCTAAATTCAAAGAGAGCAAACTAGAGAAAAAGTGAAAAAATATTCTGTTAAATTAGTCTACATATGAATTTCATCCCAAAATAACTTTTTTACACTAAGTGCGTTATTCTTTTTAAAAAAATGTGTAGCAAGAATTGCGTTATTCGACCATGAACATTTTAATGTACTATTTTAACAAATGTATAATTATAGTATATAGAAAGTGATTAATTGATTTCAAATCATTATAGTTCACGAGTTATCAGTCTAAGGGTAAGGTGTCAGACTTCTGAGTAAGGAATCCGGGGTTCTTATCCAGGTCCCAACACAGCTTTATATAATTACCAAACCCTTCCTTCTCCTCTGGCAAATTTGTGATTTCAAGCTTTGTGAATATGTGGAGTGCCAGGTCCCCACCGGGGTTCGGATCCTACGTTAAAGTGTAGGTTCCCTCTGCTTAGCACCATCCGAAATATAAAAATAACACGCAGGGATATATCTCTATCAAAGTAAAAATACAAAAACCTTCTATAGGAATAAAACGTGATCTGTTATCTTACATGACAAGAAAAATTTAGGGTGTTTGAAAACAAGGTGCTTGGGTATCTATTTGGTCTAAAAAGGAATAAAGATACTTAAGGGTGGAAGAGCTCACATAATTATGAGTTACATCCCTGTATTCATAACAAGACATTGTTAGGATAGTCAAGTCTCGTAGATTACGGTGGGCAGGACATGCAACGTGAATAGGAAGTTCTATAACCTGGTTCAAAGTATTTACTAACAAACCCGATAGAAAAAGACCATTGGGAAGACCAAGACGCAGATTGGAGGATAACAATTAGAGTTGACCTGAAAGAGATAGGGGGAAATGAGGAGGACTAAAGATAGGTATGGGTTTTTAAATGGGGCAATTAACTTTTTAGTTATTACTGCCATCATCGAAGAAAGAAAGAATCCTGAATTATTATTTTGACGTTATTAAGATACTTGGTTTATCTATATGGACTCATAAACATAAACACAAGCAACAAGTGTTTAAATTACTATGCGGTGTTATAATGATTGTATCTTCAAATCAACATGCTATTGGAAGTGAGTGAACTATACCTGACTTATCGCTATAACGCTTTATATTATCGTGACCAAAATTAAGTTGAATAACCATAAATTTCAACTCAATCACATTAATAGGCCTAATACTATGTTATATTTGATTAGTTTGTTACTTTGTTAACAAAGAAACTAATAACATGTTAGCGTATTAAAGATAGATAGAATGAACTATACACGCATCGTTTGTTCATAAATTATTTTTTAAATAGTTATTAATTTAGTTTAAAATACTTGCATAAATATTTACAAAATTACATCCATATTTGAAAATAATGACTAAAAATTTAGTCTTAAAAGAAACATGGTGTTTAATTTAGTTTTCTTTTTATCATCGTGCATCACTACATGTTTAGGTTATACGCATATTTGATAATCACTCTAATGGAATGGGGATGAGGAAAGAAGCATTTTGGAGGTAATCTACGCGCATTTACGAGAAACGAGAGTGGGAAACAATTTAGGAAAAACCTAAATGTATAGGCTCTTTAACACTTATATGTATTATATCAATGTACAAAGACACTACCCGCCCCTGTGGCGTAGTTGGCTAACGCGCGTGTCGTGTTAAATTTCGACTGCTGAGGACGGGGAGATCGAGGTTCGAATCTCGGTCGGGTAAACTGGGGGTTGTTTTTCCAAAATGGTTTTCCACTCTCCCTCCACGCAAATTCGGGCTCACTGCCTCTAATTCAACCTTCCAAAGTCCTAAACCATTAGAGTAATTAGTACTTAAAGCGTATATCCCGAACGAGTAGTAAGACGCGGTGCTAAATATTATTATTATTACAAAGACACTGAAAATCACTGCAATTTCTTAAATTTCCTAGTAAATTTTCTTTCTACCAGATGGTGCGGATAGTAATAACCAACTGAAGGACTGAGTGCACGCCCTGGTCTGGATGGATGGGAAGGGGAGTGCATCAAACCAAACTTTCGGTTAAAGACTCGTAGATCAATCAAACTGGCCAGACACGCTCCAATTAAATCCCAAAAAGGATCCATCAAATTCGGATTCCAACGAAACTCGATCATTTGTGGGAAAGCCGAGCCACGTTTTAAACTTGACAAGGTGTCAGAGCCGATGGCTCTACTCCATGGAAAGGTTGTAAGATTATACTTGCCATAGAACTAATAAATGCGTATGTTTAAGATTTAAAAAAACACGCTATCAGACGAGGAAAACCTTTGTAACATATTTTTTTTAAGATAAGTATCCCATCCCAGAAAAACCTCTGTTCCTTTTTTTTAATCACTAAGCTAGTAGGGGAATCTTTTTAAATATTTATGACTCTAGGAATAGCTTACAACTTATGTGGCGATAGCCAAGACCAATTGAGCCCACCATTGATAAATATTTGATAGATCCATGAACCCACTTTGGTGGCCAAATAACATAAGGAATCACTTTCGCTATATATATTCCTTAGCGTGTGCTACTAGAGTTTGTTGACTAGAAATTTCCGGTCTTCTACTGGCAGCGGCAGATAAGTGATCATCTACATCCCGATGAGATGATGTGATAATAATTATGGTGATTATGTGGTGACAGGAGAGGTTTTAAACTTAGCTTAAGCCTAATTGAACGAGTCATGGCAGCCATAGGAAACATTCCCCTTCGATAAAAGAAAATACCTGTAGTACCACCGTGAATTGAACCCGAGACCTCTAAGGAATGCTGACCACTAGATCAAGAGGCTTTATATTGGACTGCTAGTGACAGGGGACACGGAGATCTAATACCAGAAGGGTATGTTTATGTTAAGATTTCCTAAATTGTTTGCCACTCTCGTTCCACGCAAATGTGCGTGCACTTCCTTTTAAGTTCAACCTTCCTTATGCCTAATACATTAGCGTAATTTGTACATATGCGTACAGCCTTAATGGTGAGTAAGAAACGGTGCTAAAAATATCAAAGCGAATAGCTGCAAAGGATTAAAATTGAGCGTGTATTGCCAGCTTTTACCCGCCTTGGTGACGTAGTTAGCTAACACGCTGCTTTCGTGTTGAGCTTGACTGCCGAAGACGAGGAGATTGAGGTTCGAATCTCGCTCGGGTGAATTAGGGGTATTTTTTCCTAAATGGTTTTAAACTCTCCCTCCACACAAATGCGGGTTCACTTCCTCTATATTCTACCTGGCCAATCCCCAGCCCATTAGCATAATTAGTACTTAAGCGTATAGCACAATCGGGTAGTAATGCACGGTGCTAAGAATTATATAAGTATTATTGACAGCCTTACTCATCTAGTTGTTAATCTTGATTCTCTCTCTCTCTCTCTCTCTCTCTCTCTCTCTCTCTCCCCCTTGCTAAACCCAATATCACCTGAGGGAACTGCAGGTCTTTTGGAGAAAAGCTTTATCTTCAATCTCTCTCTCTCAGTTAACTGTTGCCAAATTTCCTCGCTCTCAGTTATGTCTATAGGTAGCCTCAACTAACCAGCGTTACGAAAATTGTCTTTTAATTGATAGTAGATTAACCACACTTAAACAAGAAGATGACAACGCTGTTTCCAATAGTGAACACGCAGTTCCCTCAGCGATGATATCCAGTGTAATCATCACACCCAGACATTCAACAAGTTTAGATCATACTACTTCCTAGCAGTTATTTGTAAGGGGCCATACTTATAATTGTATAGGTGGTTTGGGATAGGAGGGTTTCATTATTATTTTACGTTTTATTACAAGTTAGGAGTGTGGAACAAAATCCACTTAACTTACCGTAAGGTTTTTTTTATCAAATCTTTTGGTGAGACTAAATTAAAAGAAAATTTTTGTCAGAAAATAATTATTTTAACCATAAAATTTCACTTATATTTCGTTTACTAATCGCAATTAATTTACTCTAAATATTTCATATCACTCTCTTTATTACCAATTCTTTATTATGTATACAAATATTTAAATGGTTAAAAATACCTAATTCACCAAATCGTAAAAAAAAAACGTAAAATATAGGGATCAAGAGGGAGGAGACTGAAAATATTACGATCCTCTATGTGGGTGGAGGAAGTGGAGTTGAAAATTATATATATATATATATATATATATATATATATATAAGAAAGCCTTAAATAACCACTTCTTTACATAACAACAAGAGTTAGAATTTGGTTTATGGAATCTTTAACGCAATCAGCGTAGTTTTCAAACTTAAACTGATCTAAAAAAAAAAAACTAATCGTACCTCCCCTTCCCACGCGCAAGGAGATGGACTAATTTCAACCCAAAAGGGATTAAAACAAGTGTTTATAAGAGGTTTTTGGCTGAAGCTCAATGACTCAATACTCTCACACTATCGATACCTTGAAGAAGTTAAACACTAAAAAAGATTATTTTTTTTAATTTAACTTGAGAGAATAGATGGTCATTATATTCACCAGCTCTAACACATTATTTATCTCAGTTGCTAGCGCATCCACGTTATGAACTAAGGATCCCGGGTTTGATTGCCGGTATGGCCGAAAAATTAACTGGATGAATGAATGTATTTTATTGAAAAATGTCTTGAATTAGTGAAACACAGTGATGAATTAATGATTGATGGTTGATGTATATGATATATGATTAAGTTAAGTCGTGGGCTGATGTAATAAGTAGGATCATAAATATCATGTTGTATACCTATCTCAGATATTTAAGAACTTGGTTTAACAAGGACTGTGTTTTTGGTGGCACTGAGTAGAAGAAAGTCACGCAAGTTGATCCTATTTTTATTCGGTGTATTATTATGTCAACATAAAGTCGATACTGACTTAGTATGAGGGAGGAATGAGCAAACTACAACCCACGGGCCAAATACGGCCTGCCGGTGGGTTAAATCTGCCCGCGGGATAAATAATTTCAATGTGTTGCACTGTGAAGGCTTTTTTTTAACACAACAAAACTGGATTTTTACAAAACCGTGACCAAATCAACACTTACGCCTTGGTAAATCGTGTCAAAAAATATATGTTATTCTGTTCTTTCTCATATTCATGCGAACCATTTTTTTCGACCATAAAACTTAGGAAAAGTAATCTTAGAAACTGACTTACTGATGATAATTTGTATTCTCTCTTGAAAATCACTTCATCACAGTTTAGTCCAGATTATGATAAGATGCTGGAAGCTAATTAACAGTTTCACTTAGCCCACACCCTATCATATAAATCGTCTGAACTAATTTAAAAACATAATAAGCCACTATGCGTCTGCAATATATTTAAACTAGTTCATACCACTCCATTATGTGTGTTTATAATTATTTTTAATGAATAATTTTGAAGAAAATTTAATGAATAAATACCTTTGGCCAACCTAATTATTTTTTTGACTTAGCCCACCTGTAATTAATTTTGCTCATCCTTAGTATAAGGGATGAGGATAAGAAGGTATTTAGAGTAAAAACAAACCCAGTATCATGTAGAGTAGAGTAGATAGATAGGCCTACACCGTAGTGATTAGTATAGTTAACAAGTAAAAAATAAACAACCCCCCCCTAACCTAAATGTGTTGTAGTGTTCCTGACCACATAGATATTCTGACTACCAGTGCAGGTGACATACAACAAAAACTATTCTTTAAACAAATGAGTTAAGTATGACCCTAACCACTTCGGTAGCCGCATGATCTAGGGCATCACTCTAGTGTTAGACTTAACTACCAGTGACAGGGATATAGGGTTTCAAATTCTGGTCAGGTGTACTGAGGGTGTTTTTTACAAAATGGTTATTCACTCTCCCTCCACTCAAATGCCGATACAATTCCCTCAAATTTAACCTTCCTCATTCTTAACTCACTAGCGTAAATTTTACATATGTGTATTCCCCGAATTGATAGTAATACGCGATGATAAAAAAAAGTGTGATCCTGACAATCCCTTTGGTTTAGTAGTCAGTTAACCTGGCCTGGGTTCGATTCCATGTGATGCCGTAGGTATATTTCCCGAAAGGGGAACTTTTCCAATGGTTACCATTATCTTGTTAATTAGTTTAAGTTAAGTCTAAGATTTCCACTTGCTATACATTCATAATCACTATTATCACGTCAGCCCATTGCGGGTATGACGTGTAGACAACTTCAGAAATACCTTGGTCAATGTTGAGTTCCCATGGTTCAGCTAAAAGTCTACTTACTCGTAGACTGAAATAGAAAATGCATTTCTCAATGTCAAATAAAATATAATACGCTATAAAAAAGTATGACTTGGACGTGGGACGAAAAAACTTCAGCATTGGTGGGTTTGATTTAAATTAATTTAGATTCCAATATAAATATATTTTTATAAATTCCCTTAGTATTAGACATAAAAAATATATGATTTTCTTCTTAAACGATAATACCACCATTTGTTTGGATTTAATTATGTCTAGCCTTATAATTGCTTTAATGTTTTAGTTCACGAAATCTAAATCAATTACTAATAAAGCATTTAATATCCCTTGCCATTGATAATTTTGACATAGACATCAAACTTATATTGATAGAGAGGTTGCAGTATGAATCCTGGAGACATTCACCAAAGTATTTGCTTCCTAAATGATTGCCCACTCTCCCTCCAATAAAATCCGGGTGCATTTTATTTATCTACCTCATTAATCCCTACTCGATTAGCTTAGTTAAATTCTTATAATATGAGGGAGCTAATAAAAAAATGTTATTGAGTGATCATATATGTACGGCTAATCCAGTGGAGGCTCGTGTATAGGCACTGCAAAACTGCTGCACCCCCGACTTCCACTTGATAGTATCGATAACATTTAATATAATGAGTATTTTTGTTCTTTAATTATTTATTTATTTTTGTAGTACAATATATATTCCTTAAGCTTAATTTCAGTACTTCAGTAGCCATCCCCCAGTGTATGAAAAAGTTACAAAAATCTTTGTATGGAACTGTGCGCCTCACAGTACCAGCGACGTGGTGTTTGACTGTTGTGCTCTTGCGCACATAGGAGGGGTGTGAGGAGGAAGGCGGGACTGCCAGGTAGAGAGAGCACTGTTAATCTCGCAGTCCCGGCTCTGCCGTGATGGTGGAAGGAAGTTTATTTTACTCTGCGTGTGTTGTGCTTAAAAACCGTGTACCATATTCTTGAATGTAATAAAGTGTAGAAGAGTGTAGAATTATATTATTATTCTGCTTCCAGCTATTCTATTTGATTTTTTTTTCTTTTTGTTATTTTATTAAACAGAAAACTTTAACCATGGCCTTGCATCCCCAAGAAATAAGTTCTATGACTGTAACTAAGGAAGTGTGTGACTATATATGTGTTGATATAATGGACAGATATTCTTCCACTAAACACTTAGTAGCTGCTAAATTGTTCAACAAGAATTGCTTCACTAGATTTAAGAATGAACATCCCACAAAAGAGATAGTACTGAACACTGAAGCATATCCAATGAATGACAAAGAAAATCTTGAAACTGAACTAAAAGTATTCTTTTGTAGGACTGATATTCATGAATATTGCAAATTAATTGAGCTGCTGAAATATATCTTGGAAAATAATCTAGATGATGTGTTTAGTGAAATTACGAAACTGATACAAATCCTCTTGACAATACCAATGACTACATCAGAGGCAGAGCACTGCTTTTCAACATTGAAAAGAATAAAAACTTTTTTTAAGAAGAGCTATGAATTCATAAAGACGAAATACGCTTGCAGTACTTTCAATGGAGAAAAATTTCCTCAATTGTCATCCAGAGATCATGTAGAAAATTATTTATCTTTTTGCGCAAATTTAAACAAGAAGAATAGATTTAATTTTTAAATGAATAAATCATTCTTGAACAATAACAATTTAAGTTAAAGTAAGTAAAAAAAATTTTTTTTTCGTTAAAATTTATCAGATTCCTGAATTAATTTTCTTTTTATACATTTTTTTTTCATTTTGCATAATTTTAAAACAAAGGCTAAAAATTTTCTGAAGTAGCACCCCCACTAACCTCTGGGATAATCACGTATTTATCAGCCTTATTTATCAACGAGTGGAGAACAAAAAATTTGTTGTAGTGAATTCGAGACAGAAGATTTCAGGTGGGGTTGGCCATCTTCAGCAATAGAATACAACAGGGATATTGCCAAAGTACCAGTCATCATCTCGTGTTTCAAAGTATAATACGACTAAGATTCGATTAAGTAGTGTTAAATCTATTACATTAAGAGCTATATTTGAAAACATGGTTTGAATCGAATATTTGAAATAGTTTTAACTAGACGTATCAATAATTTAACTTAAATTATAGCTTTCTCATAAACAAAAAAAAAGGTGAAATTAAGAAGGAATAGGGGAGGTAGTCAAAATTGGTTTATAGTTGTTTATGTTGTTGAAGAATTATATAAATATTAGCAAAAATTAAAACAAATATCTAATTAAATTTATATTTTTTATATTTTTAGTTTAGTTATAAATAATATACAATATATCCACGTTACGTTCATAACACAGTATAAAACACTGCGTTTAAAAAATAACTATGTACAATCACGTTTATCAAGGTGTGCATTCTACAAGGTAATTACTGGCCCCTTAGTAAGGTCCCTGTCCGGCCCTGGAAGCGGGGTAGGGTCCCTGACTGGCCCTAGAGTACGCAGTCTCCTCGTATCGGATCTCAGGCTTGTAACCTTCCTCGTCAGACCGGTATTCGACAATCTGCAGACGGCCGTCAGGCAGCAAGACGCGGTATGAGCCCTGAGCGCTCTCATCCTGACGGGTCTCCTCATGACCGAACTCAGCGCCGCTCTCGGAGTCCTGCACCTCGTAGTTGAACTCGTAGTTGGCGGGTTCCTGAAAGAAAACAAGAGCTAGTTTATTCATCTGAATTTATGGTGGAGATGAAATAGGAATAATACATTAAATAAATGCATCGCTTTTAAAATTACTCCACATACATATTAAGGGAAGATTTTAAATTTTTATTTACTCGGAGTGTTTAATGGCAATTTCAAAATCAAAAAATAAAATCTGCACACAACTTATAAGCAAACTTAATTCTAGAAAAGACATATCAACCATTTATTCTCTAACTATTAACTATTAAATTCTATAGAGAAAACTATAATTTCACTAATAAGATATATTTGTTGTCATTCTGAACATCTACTCCGTAACTCTTAGCCTTGAAAACGAAGGCACGGACACCTAATCTAAGATGTCAAACTAATAGGAAAGATAATATACTTACGGCCAGGGAGTCTTCTTGAGCTCTGTATCCTCCAAAGGGGGCACCATATTGAGTTGCGGGGACACCCATATTTCTGGAGAAGGCTGAAGGGGCACCATAGGTGTTAGAGGGGGCATTGAACCGGTTAGAAGCTACGGAAGGTGCACCATATTGAGTTGAGGGGGCGGCAAATTGGTTAGAGGCAGCGGGGGCACCGTACTGAGAAGAGGGAGCGTTGAATCCGTTGGAGAAAGAGTCGTATTCGTTAGAAGGAACGCCATATTCAGTCGAAGGAGCGTTGAAGCGGCTGGTAGCAATGGGAGCTCTGTATTGGTTCGAAGGGAGATCAAATCGGCTAGGGGCGGACGATGGAGCACCATATTGGTTGGAAGGGACACCAAATCGGCTAGCGACGGCTGATGGGGCACTGTAACGGTTTGAGAGACCGTTGATTCTCCTGGAAGCGAGGGAAGGTGTGGAGTATCGGCCGGAAAGACCTCCGTTGGACCTTCCAAAGGAAGAAGGAGCACCGTATCTGGTGGAAGGAGCGTTGTAACGTCCAGAGAGGGAGGAACGGCCTATTGCGACCCCGGTGTTGGACGGGGGTAGGTACTCTCTTCCCACAGGGGGCTCAGCGACTACGGCGACAAAAGCGGTAGCCACCAGCATTAAGATCATCTGAAATTTTACAATCATACAATATCAATACATAAGCCTATATATTTATCATCGTATCCTACTACCTGTTCAGGTTATATGCATGTATGCTAACTACTCTAATGGGGTAGGGATGAGGAAAGAATCCCTTAGAGGTAATTTACACACATTTTCATGAAATGAGAGTGGGAAACCACTTAGGAAAAACCAACCTCAGTAGATACTATCGGGGTTTGAACTCCGATCTCCCCGTCATCATTAGGATAATTTAACATTATAGTGACACCTTAGACCATTCGGCCACTAAAGTGGGTAACGTTACATATAAATACTCCATATTTTCCCTGTTTATCTTTCTTGTGTTATGTAAAAAGGTTTATTTGGATTTAATCCAAAGATCTCTATTTAAAATATAAATTATAAAGCAGGTAAATATTGTAGTGATTAGTGCCTTATTTCATTACTAACCCTTACAAAAGTTATGTGACCATAAGTTAAAATTTGGAAAAAAATCTGTTGCTATAACTTTTTTTTTCTATAAGTTCACCAGACGTATATTGGAGAGTAGCACTAGAATTGGCCTAAAAGAAATAGGGTGTAAAGAGGTGGGCTGGCTAGCTCAAGATAAAAATAGTTCACTTACTTTTGTAAGTGCTGCAATTAACTTTTGAGCTCCTAACGGCATAGAGTAAGTTAGTCACTCACTATTTTCCCTATCTCGTAGTATATATCTTGTGTTTAATTATGTACAGACCCTAAATTTATCTTATATTACCTAATAAACAAAGGTTCCCCAATCCTGGAAACCATATACAAACCCCACAGTAAAAGTTTAGTTTATATATTTATGTTCCTCCAGTCTCTCATTATTTAGCTATATGGAGAACATTTTAGAAATATTTTTTAAATTTAAATAAATATCTTAGTAACTCTGGTTATTGTATTATGAATGTATTCGTGATTCCAGACTATACAAATATCCATCTGAATGTGACCTAAACTAAATACAAATATTATAAAAGCGTGTCCAATAGGATAGAAACAAATTAATATATTTCGTACTATTTCCAACTCATTTCGGCATTGTTGTTTATGTTTATTTTGTTTCTGAGACTCATGTTGACTGAAGCAGGAGTTTGGCATTGTCAAACTATTCCAAATTTGGTGTGGAATTTCAAAATTGCTTACCACAATATAAATTCATTGACTACCTTATCCAAACCTAGTTTTACCCAGGGGCGAATTTACAGGAGGGCTGAGGGGGCTATATTATTATTATTATCACCGCGTCTTACTACCCGTTCGGGTTATACAAACTTACGCTAATGCGTAATGGTAGGGTGATTGTGAGATGAAATGGAGGACCTACAGTTTAACGTGGAATCCGAACCACGGTGGAGGCCTGGCACTCCACACATTCACAAGATGTCTTGTCAGAGGTGAAGGAAGGGTTTGGTAATCAGATAAACCTATGCCGGGACCGAGGATTGAACCCCAGCCGCCAGCATAGAAGTCTGACACCTTACCCCTAGACCACCAGGTCACCGGCTATATCCCAGAGCGGCAAAATCAGAAGGGCGGCAAATTAATTTTTTTTTTTAATGAAATAAAAGCCAGCAGCTGAAGAGTAGCCGAGCAATGATAAATTAGTTTAGCGTGTTTTTGGTGATCATCAGTATGAAGTGGTTTTCGGATTGAGGGATGGAAAGATCTGTGTAGCCCCTAGGTGGCAATAATATAAATCCACCACTGGAGTTTACCTATGATAAAATAGCCATAACATGTAATTATAATAATGCAATGTGATTGTAATAATGGTAAGAGAGTCCTTTTGTCCACGCCTGCTGAAATATTTGCTATCATTAGCTTGTCATTATTAAAATAGATAATCTACTTGAATGAGAGACATGTTCTTCATTGAAACATAATACTTTTTATGAATTAAATGCATTAACTTTAATTTTATTAATAGTAATTAATAGAAGTATGTGATAACTATAAAAATACTTTTAGGTTCAGACTATTTTATAAAACTCACCTTCACCATCTTCAAATCTATAAAGGTATATTGTTATCTGAACGAAACTTTGAGCTCGAATGATTTTCAGTCCGTATTTTTCAGCTTTTATATTCTGTGAAGCATCTCTAGGGAAAATAATGATGACCATGATTCTTATAGAGAGAGAAAAAAAGTAGTTTAAAAACCTTATGGTAATGGTTGTTGGCATACTAATTAAGTCCATTAGATAGGGGTCACTGTTACCAAGAAGCGCTTTCAATCTTGTAGATGAATCACTAATCATCCATCAGGTTTTCGTAACATTATTGAACTAGTTTCGTACGAACACCCTTTACCCCTCCCAATACCCCTTTCACCCTTCCTCTAGATTCACACAGACTAGAGGACGATAATATACTCGGGAGGGGCGTAGGCCCAGAGTTGCTGTGTTATAATAATAATAATTCATAACAGTAGCCTTCACTCTAACGTTCAATGTGCTCCTTTTTTTTTCAGATAGAATAATATGAAGAAAGAAAAAAAAAGATACAGTTGCATCATCTTCGCCTCATAACTAACACCGCATTAGCGCCTCAGGAGAGGTGTGGCTGATAGAATAGGGAGATGCAATACATTCACCTGGCTTCGGGCGATCTTAAAGATTGTGTCGGTTGTCTGGAAAACTCTTCAAGTCTCAGGAAGTTAGATCCCCGAATATATTCGTCTGGCAAAGGTAAATTTTAAATCACAACGTGTGGACTAGGGATGGATAGCTAAGAATATTTTTACCGTGCTTCAAAGATTTATTAGTTTCAACTTGTCTTGGCTTTGAAAGCTACGAAAGCTTGGTCCCTTCCTCCACCCCTCAATAATCTCCCCTAGCTCCCCCCAAAAAATTCGACAGCGAAAAGAAACCTTTAATTTTATATTTGGTCATTTTGTGGTGCTATTTTTGCAAGAGCTAATGTTTACATGCAAAATACACTATGTAAAAATGTATTATTTTTTTAACGCCGCGTCTTATTATGTGTTCAAGTTTTACGCATATACACTAATAATGCTAATGAGCTAGGGACGGGGAAGGTTTAACTTAGAAGAAGTGTACACATATTTTCGTGGAGGTAAAGTCCAAGTGTAAAACCATTTTGGAAAAATATTCCTCAGTACACCTGACCAGGATTCGGACCCCGATATTCCTGTCAACGGTATTCTAGTCTAGTCAAATACGAGAGTCACGCCTTAGACCTTACATCCACCGAAGCAGGTGAAATGTAATTTCTCATTTTGATAATAAATAGCTGTATTAGCTTGGAAAACAAATTGTAAAGTAAATACAATTTTCTAATTATTGGTGTATATCATTTCATAAATAGACATAAAATCTTATCTGCATAAATCACCAAGAAAAATATTAGGCCTATAGCTTTGAAAGAGCTTATATTATATTTTTAATACCCCCCTCGGTTTTGATTTGGATCGAAAAAATTGACTTCCTAGACATATTTGTAGTTATTTTATGTCTTGCTAATAAATTTAATATAAGTAAGCCTGGTTGAAATTCGAATTTGATATACACTTATATCTTTCGTGTTCTTGTTCCTAATCTGTAAAACCAATATTAGAGGTTTACTTTAAATTTTATAATAGGAAAAGGAATTTTAAACAGTAGTCTAACACTTAACTTGCTAATGTTCAAAAGTAGCCAGGAAGTCAAACCAAATCCGAAAACCGAACTAAAACTGATAACAGAAATTAACAGTTATTTTAAAGGAACCAACCAGAACCAGAACAGCAACCCAAAAAGTTAATTTCTTAAGAACCTTAACCAAAAATTGATATATATTTTTAGATTAATAAAGGTTCGTATAGGTGTTTAAAGGTTCTTTACGTTTTAAAAAAAATCATAATTGCATTTTATGGTATTCTTTCTGAAACTTAATTTTATGTTTAATATAAAATTTTCCCTCTTATATTAATTTAAAAATTAAGTGAAACTGTTTTCAAAAAATATAAAATAAAATTCCATGGCACTAGTCCACAATCAAACCAAACCGAATGATTGTCCTCCATCTATTGGTGAATATACTGCCAACTTTCGCGGAGCGGATAGAGGGTTTCATGTGATCGGCACGATGAATCCTTCGGCCGTTAATCTCACTTTTTATGAACCGGAGCCACTACTTTATTCAAGTAGCTCCTCATAAAATGTCCTCAAGAAGCTGAGTTTGACTCCGTTCCAGACCCATTGCTTCACAGAAAATTCTGGAAGAAGTGCCGGAGATTGAGCCTAGTAGCCAGAAACTTTATCAATAGACCCCAGAGGCCACTTTTTAAATTTTTTTTTATAGTTTTGGCAAAAAAAGTCTCCTGCTCAAATAGAACACCGAATTTTAAATAAATTGTGCACAGTTATCAAACCTGAATTATTTGTATTTTTTTATATAAATAATTCTTTACGTAGTAAATTATTTTTTAATATTATGTTCTATTTACAAATATTTTAATGGGACCAAAACTAGTAAATAGAAATTTTAAGAACCGGAACATAGCTAAGAACCGAAAAACACAGAAACTTTTATATTTCTAGATCTGAAACCAGCACCTGAAATTTCAAATTTCGTTTGAAGAACCGGAACAGAAGCTAGAACCGATAATTATTTTGATTCGACTCCCCTACTATCAAAAGGGTTTATAGTTATGCGATAGGGTCCATGAAGTTATAGACATGCTCTAATTCAGATAAATATTAGGCCTACATATTTATATGGAAGAAAACAACGGAAAACAACGGAAAACAATTAAGTTTATATGAAAGGTAAGGTTTAGGGGTTGAATTATTATAATTATTATAGACATAGGCCATATATTGATTTTTTTTTTACTTCCATTACTGTTTCCTGCCTGTGGCTTAGGTCAGTTTTTTATTCAAGTCATATACTTTTCCACTACCGGTTGTCTAGGCTTTTCGTGGCTTCATATGCCTTATAATCTATCTTAAGACTAGAACAAGTACAACATCCAGTCTCCATCCGTCAATGTATCAATGTGAAAGGGTAAGCCCACATTTACATCAATGATCAATGTTCGGTCATGCCGGGAATTGATCCAGGTACCCTTAGCTCAATAGGCAGACACGCTACAGACTGAGCTAAGGTGTCGGAGTCGCATCACGATTATAATCGAATAAATTTAAAAATGACACAGACTGCTTTAAAATATGAGTGAAGAATGAACCTGTCCAGGAAAGATCCATGGCTAGCTTAATGGTAGAGCGCTAGAACGCCGAGGTTCGATTCCCGTGTCCAGGTGTCATTTTACAATTTATTTGATTGCATTGCTATGTTATTATACTACCATTAAATTGGTCGATCTTTTTGTCTAATGGTGAACAACCTTGGCTTCTAATCTAAGGATCCCTAAGCGGAAATTTTTCATATGGTCTCCATGGTCTGGGTAATTAAGCTTTAATTAATTAAGACCTCTACTGGCATCAAATAATCATCATTATTATCATCAGGCTGAAGTAATTGACACTGCGTGGTGTCCCAAACTCAGCAGACAGTTATAAATCCGCCAATGTTGCTAGAAGACCAGGAATGTATGACCGACAAACTCTATTGACATACACAAAAAAAAAAAAATTGTCGGCATCCCAAACTCAAGATGTATATTACGTATTTAATTTGTAGTAATACCATAAAGTGTTTTCTTTTATTACTGCATCTTCCTACCTGTTCAGGTTATACACATATATGATAGTTACTCTATTGGGAAAGGGATAAGGGATGAAGTATTTTAGACATAATCTACCAGCATTTTTGTGGAAGGAGAGTGAAAAATCATCTCGTAAGAAACAATCTCAGTTGATTCAATTGGGATTCGAACCCTTTTTCCCCGTAATAAACAGCCCAGTAGCGTGACATCTTAGACCCAGTAGAGTGACGCCTTAGACAATTCAGCCACTGAAGAGAGTCATGAAGTGTTGATGACTTAGTTGTTTCTTTAAATATTGCACAGTCACTTTGATACACATTTTTATGTAAATTCAAATAATACTCTACTTCTCATATTTATTAACTGGTATTCGAACCTGCGGGGTTCTTAGTGAAAGTAGGTATTGAGGGCCGTGGGATTGATATTACTTGCATCAAATAATATACGTCACACAAAGTGTAAAATACATCAGGACGTTGTGATCGCCCTCAAACATTTAGATAATAAAGAACAAAGGAATTTTAGACAGCCTGGACAAACTCTTACATTTCACTATAATTTTCATAAAATTTATTAAGAGGGTTTTTCTTCTTCTTAAATTAATAAGAAATTTCAATGACACGTTTGAAAAATTTTCAACCATAGTTGTCTGTTTCATGGGTTTCTATCATAAACGGTAAAGTACGCCTTCATGTTGCAAATAGAGGATATGGCCTTCAGATATGAAGGGTGGCTGCGAATATATTGAATAAGCAGTCGTGGAAAGTCTATAAGGGTGGTCCTCCAGATCGGGGGCTGGGCGTGGGCGAGATGAGCTCTCACCTTTAAAAGAAACCATCAAGAAACCCTCGAAAGCTTTCCATGGCTGTTTAAAGTTGATTCAAAATATAAATAACTTTTAAAGAGCTTATTATATGTTTGATTATTAAATCTGTTTATGTGCATATGTCGCTTCAAATTTGGAATTTTTTGAAAAAATTTGAACAAACATTATTATTATTTATTAAGCTTTGATGATCTAAAGTTATTTTATAGTACGTAAAAAATCAAATTACAGATTTTAAAGATAAGTAAAATGATACAAATAGTATTTTACAATGGTCTAATAAAAAATATATTTATTTTTATAGATTTAAAAGCGAATTTATATATTTAAAAAAACTTTTTCCCTTGTAAATTGGTCAAGGATAACATAGTGTGATCCTTTTTTACTAATAATTTAGTTGTTCTCCTAGGCAATAAACACTACTTTCACTCTTATGTTGACCATGTACTATCTCACTCATTGAAATTAATTGGACCTATTAAGTCTATGAACTAATCATTCACTGAAGTTATACCTGTACTATTCCTTAGTTATATCTAAGCTCTAATGTTATAATAAAAAATAAAAATAAATTGTTCAACATATTTTCCACTACATTTAATGTTGATGTTGAGGACTTGCCGAACAATGTGCAAATGGAAATTATTGCGTTGCAGTGTAGTACAGATTTAAAAGAAAAATATATGAATGAAGGTCTTTTGACATTTTACTGAAAATATGTTGAAGAAAAACCATTTTAATCTTGGAAATCATGCTCTGCTCACAGCATTACTCTTTGGTAGTACCTACAGCTGTGAACAACTTTTCTCAAGGATGAACATTGCGAAGTCAAAATTGAGGAACCGACTGATTGATGCCCACTTAGAAAGATCCCTTCGAATTAGTACATCTGGCATTAAAGGCAATATTGAAAAATTGGTTAAGAAAAAGCATTGCCTAGTGTCTTATTGAAATTAGACCCGAAATAATTTTTAACAATACCTTTTTATATGGGTAAAAATGTATTTTCTATGGAATAAACTTAATTTTAAAATTTAATTTCCACATTTTTACTATGATTTGTTTTAGATTTTAGGTTATTTTAACATTATGGCAAAATTATATTGGGTACAACTGTACAAACATGAAGATGGAATATTAGGTTATGTGTGACATGTTTTATGTAAGATGTGGCCCACATCATTTTAGCTTGGGGAAAATCGGCCCTTGATTCAAAAAAGGTTGAGGATCACTGCTCTGTAGGATTAGTAATTCTAATATTCATTGCTGCAATTAAAAAGTAAATCTCATATACCTATCTTGAGCTAGTTTTATTCGGTCCACCTCACTACACCCTATCCCTATCTTGAGTTAATTGTATCCAGTGTAGCTCACTAGACCCTATTTCCATATCGAGCTAGTCATATTCAGTCTACCTAATTACGCCCTATCTTTTTCGGGTATATTATAAAGTCCGTTTTGCAGCTAGGACTTTTGTGTTTAGTATTTTCAATTGTAACATTTGTAGTAAGATTTCTAATGAAAATATAGGCATACATGTTACTTCTATAATCTTTATAAATCCTAAACTATTTTTTTAGCATTACCTCTAACAAATTTAGACCTTTTGGCCATTAAATCTGCAGCACAAACTCTAAATTTGGTGAATTTAATCACAAAAGAAAAGCCAAACACGGAGGTTTATTTTTTAAAAAACTCCCCTATCATTATGTACTATAATTTTATATTGGGGGTTCGATCCGGGTAGGGTGCACTGAGAGTGGTTTTCCTAGATGGTTTTCCCCTCCCCGCAAATCCGGGTGCAATTCCTCTCAATTAAACATTTTTAATCCCCAATCCATTAGTATAATCAGTACATAGGCGTATAACCTGAACGGTTAGTAAGACATGGTGCTAATAAAATAATAAAAAATTAGCTATAAAAATGTATAATGTTGTTTTACTATGTAGTTTTTCAGTGTTGGTCTTGTGGGTGTTGGCCAACTTTATATGTTAAATATAATTGAATAAGACTTTATTATTATCACTAATATTATAATTATAATCATAATCTCGAGCATGCGAGTGTATAGTAGAGCTCCATCAATTTTTAATTGACTCTCTCAGATTGGAAAGTGCTCAACACGAATTTGTCCATGCTTGATATGATAAATTACTTTTTAACGGTTTTTACAATGACTATGATAGAATTTTGTAACCTCTTAGGGCTCAAAACTATTTTTTCACGAAGAGTCCAATAGTGATTGTGACGTTAAATGTGGTTGTGGGTAATACTCAAGATCGTAGCCATGGGGGGGTGGGGGTTTTTAAGGGGGGGTTAAAGCCCCAACAAGCTTACAAAAAATAAATTTTAAAAATACTTCTTTATTTACAGTTTTAACAAGACCAAAATAAAGACACAAGGAACTATTAAACTACTCACCACCATTTTGGTGCTTGGGTACATTTTTAAAATATATATTTATTCTGTGTTTAAATAGGAAGTATTAGGATGGTATTAGTGAGAGTTAAGAGAATGATAGAAGGGGGTAGGTCTTTGAGATTAGGGAAAACCAAAACCAATCAGCTTGAAACTACCGTGGTTCCGAGTAAAAGCATACTTTGTAAATGAGCCGGCAAAGAGAGAGGACTGAGAGGGAGGGATTGGAAAGAGGGGGCTTTCAATCACCAACTTCTTGAGAACAGCATACCTGGAGATAAGCACTAACTTTATTTTTGTCGGAAAAGTGACAAATTAAAATTATTAGTCAAAAACATTTCAGTTGTGGTCAAAAAGTGGCGGTCAAATACAAAAGGCTCGGTGGACATCATGGCACCCGTGGCCATAGGGTTGGGGACCCCTGGTCTGAAATCTTAACTCAGTCGGTAACGTCACTGTCTACTAATCTAAGGGTCCCAAGCTCGATTCTTGGCATAGCCGTAAAATTTATCATTAGTTAAATATGGGTTTCACCTTCCAAAGTAATGGATTAACGGCTGAGGGCTGGATGTTGTGTCTCTTTAATATATAAGTTAGTTTATAAGTCGTATGCTGATATAATACGTCGGTTCAGAAAGTGCATGTACCTTAAATAAATGAAATAGAAAGTTGTCTCAATTACTCGCTGCAGTACTCACATGGTCTAAGACATCACTAAATTTTAATTTCTTCATATATATCCCATTAGTGTAAATATGCGGATAGCCCAAATGGGTAGTAAGACGTGGTGTATAAACAAATATACATAACTGTGAGCGTGTTTGGCATTAAAAAATTTAAGGTTGGGGTGTAAGGGAAACTAGAAAAGGTCAGTATTTCTACAGTTTTTGTATCGAAAAAAATAATTGGTAAAAAAAATCAAATATTTCTTCAGTAGAAACATAGTGATTAAATTTACTTCACATGGTGAACTCAACATTCCTTGAATCTTTGTCAAGAGTATCCTGTAATTAAATGACAACTTTTCTATTTATTTAAAAAGTTGGTCATATAATGCCACTATGCTCATGACAGATATTCAACAACTAATGATATTACCATGTGAAAATAATTAACATCTATGTTTCTACTGAATATATATATATATATATATTTTTTTTTTTTTCAAAATAATTTTTGCTATAAAAACTGCAAACACACTTAACTTTTGTCACGTCTCCTATATCCCCATCTTAAGTTGGTAATCGATCATTTTGTATTATGACGCTTATGTATTATGTTTTATTTATTATATACTTGTAAGTTAAGTGCATATCTATTAATTGGCTTACACTAGCAGTAAGCAGTTTATCAAAACAAATAGGCTACGAATAATAACAGTTCTCTAACAACATAATACTACGAACAACGTAATATTGTATTGAAACTATCTATTAAAACTCATTAGGTAATTTAATATTCTGTGGTTGGCTAGTGTGACTCTTGTTCTAAAGTTTCCCATGTGGCATGTCTAAGCAAGTAGAAAACAGAGATGTCTACAACACTTCAATTAATTATTCCATTCATTCAATCCTCCATGTAGTTTGAAAGGCAAAAATGAAAGATTAAACACAAGTCAAGTCTGGGCATTTACTTTAGATGATGTAAACTTTTATTATTCGTTCCTTTTTCATTTGCCTTAGCTCAGAATGTAGTTCACCTGCCTTTTAAGCCAGGGGCTTTGGATTCAATTCTCAGCATAACCAAAAACGTATAATGGAAAGAATCGATGTAGTGTTTATCACAGTCTTATTTTTTTCTGCCACATTGTATTGCCCAACAGGGTTGTTCACATCTAATCACACTAAAGGGACACGGGTGTGTAAGGAAGAGCTTAGAATAATCATATCCATATTTGTGTGAAAGGAGAGTGAGAGATTATTTAAGGAAAAAACATAACCCGCATAACTGATTAGGACTAGAGCCTGAACTTTCTAGTTATCAACAAATCAGACTAGATATTTGGACTGCGCAACCCCCTTTGAGGTTTTTTTTAAACGAGTGCATAAGTTGTGCGCTGATATAATAAACTCTTTCATATATTTCATTAGTGAAATATATTATTCAGAATCTGTAGTTAAGATACTATACAGCTACTTATTCTTTATAAGAACCTAAGGAGGTGAATTTAATCGTCCTGCATAAATACTCGTATGACCTTGACAAGTAGAATTCAGACACACACTTCATTCGATCAATCTTGCTGGTAATAGGAAGCTGTTCTTTGTCAATATAAGATAGTATTCCATATACAATACATTAAATGTGGAGAGCTAGTCACATTAATTCAACCAGAATTATTAAAAGTTATTTATTATAAAAGTTTCTGGTGAGTCAATTGGGCAACACAAAACTTATTAACTTTCGCACACGTTCGTCAAAGACTGCACCTTAAATTAATGAATATTGTGTTGCTTTGATCATAAATTAATATTTAATAACTCAGTATTGTCTTAATATTTCGAATTTCAATGGTTCAATTCATAATATGTTCACGTGTAGATTTTATAACACATTATTTTATAGTGTCTTTAAGCTTGAACTAATTATTAGTTTTTAATTTACTGTGCTAATTTGTTTAAAAGAAATTTAAGTTTCAAAGAAATTGGAAATTTTAATGTATCAATCATGTAATGATCAGAACAAAAATTATTGGCTTGAAGAATCTCTTAATCAAGATAGAGATTACAGAAACACTACTTTAGTGGTTTTCAAGGTTACCAAAGGTCATCGATAATGATGGGTACATAAATTGAACGTAGAGATGAAATGTACTCTCACTTCTTACAAAATATAGACAACTCTAAGACAGTAGAGGTGCATGTCAGATACTGATTCGGCAAGATATTTCTTTCCGAACATCATAACGATGTTAGCTTACATAACTACCTGTGGCGTAGCGGATAAGATTTCCCTTTTTAAAGTGTTTAGGTTTTTCTCTGGGGGTTTATATAACATTGAAACCAAAAACCATATATACCTAAATGATTCTAAGAATCTTAAATCGTTACAAAATTATTAATTTCTATCCTTAAGTGTTTTAAAAGTATTTTTAATCGTCTAAAACTTAGATTATTTGATGGATAGATTTATAGATGCACT
The DNA here is from genome assembly GCA_901482245.1 of Timema douglasi. NCBI lineage: Eukaryota > Metazoa > Arthropoda > Insecta > Phasmatodea > Timematidae > Timema > Timema douglasi. Next base: position 100,546 of record CABEEJ010001387.1, read on the forward strand.
AAAAAGTCCCGTGGAAAAATATAAGCCCATTTATCTAGAAGAGGAAATAAGAAAAAGTGTATTTTTAAATGCAAATCAATGCTATCCAGGTTCAGTTAGAATGGTGAATGTTTACACTCGTAAACGTAAGTGAAAAAGTTTTTTCAGCAGATAAATAAGATATACTATAATTTTCCTCCCACTATTTTCATCTCATATACTCGTATCTAGAGAGGTAAATTAATTAGAATGCTTAAGTGCATCGAGTTAATATATAAGGCTTTAAACTCTCCAAGTAGGCTTTGTCGTTAAAAGAAAGTTCAGAGTTAGGCAATTACTTACATGAACAAAGCTTTAATCATGTGTGAATTGGAGAGAATATTCGTAAATATATTATTAAAAACTACTCTGAGTACACACTAAGCCAGGGTTCTAAAACTACCTCTGTTACTGGCAAAACAGAGTATAAGAGATTGACGTTGAAGCCACTTACCCGCCGATGCGGATTGAACTAAATTGTACATTAATTATTTTGTTTCGCACATTCACTGAGCTATTCTGAGATTTCTGATGAGACCAAAATCAGTTTCTTTTAGGTATTACTGGCTGTTAAGTTTATACGCATTTGTACTGAGAAAATATTAAATCACCTGCCTCGGTGGACATATTTTCTAAGGCGTTTCTCGCAATAGACTAAACTGATTGGCCAGATAATTGAAGAGTTGGTCGCAAGACATACCAAGAACTGAAGAGGAAAGCAGAATTAAGAACTACTGTAACCAATCTTTAGATTATTGATTATCATACATTGATAGGTTAATGAGCTAGGGATGAGGAACGTTAAATTTAGAGAACGTGTGCCCATATTTGCGTGGAGGTAGGGTGGAAAACAATCATGACAAAGCCACCCTCAGTACACACGATTGGGATTCAAAACCCAATCTCCTGTCATCGGCAGTCAAGTCTATCGTGAGAAGGACACCTTATATCATGTAACCACTGAAGCAGGTTTATTACTGTTGCTGTCACAACACAAGAGGTCCATAGCCCGGCTGATTAACCGGTATATTAAAATACAAGATTACACTTTAAACAGATATCGCGTAGAGGTGCAGTTTTTTCAATCTTCTCTCAACAACTGATTATTGGGATCATCACAATAGGTTTTTCAATTTAAAATCATTATTTTTAAATTTTATTGTAATGTTTTTTTCATCGGGTTAAAGGAATTTTGCTGGTCTCAATTGGATTGTTTCCTAATGATGACTTCGAGAAACCGCACCACGATATGATTGATGCTTGATTCGAGCGGGCTATACGCCTAAGTACTGTACAGTAACCCCATGGCTTCTTTGGTGCTGACTGACAGCTCACAGCTGACTTCTGACAGTCAATATTTAGGTATATACTTAAATTTTGACTGTCAGAAGTAACAGCTGCTAAACACATGTTTTTGCAGATCATATGGCTCGACGTAGGGATACATAATTTGGTCTGGTACCTTTTCAAAGCCGTCAGCTGTCAGTCAGCACCAAAGAAGCCATGGGGCTACTGTACCTACTAATTAACTACCTTAGTTACCTGTTATCTGGAGGTTAGGCAAGTGTTTAATATTATACAATGCACTGTATGACATTGCTATACATTTTAAGCTAAGTCATCATAGCTATTTTCAAAATAATTTAAATTTTAAAAAATCACTCAGTTAACAACCCTTTGTCTAAATTTTACCCAAAACCAAGTAAATTAGGATTATTTGTCATGTCAAACATTCCAAAGATACTAATTTAGAATCAAATCACTACCGTTAATTTAAAAATATATCAGGTTTTAAAAAATCAGTCATCAGTAAACTACTTACAAATTAATGTCTAACCCAAAAACAATTAGGTATGCGCTGTTATTTGTCATGTCAAAAACTCCCAAGATACCCATTTAGAAATAAATCGTTAGAGTCATTCGTAAAATATTTTTTTTTTTTAAATTAGTCAACAGTATACCCTTGAACAAATTTTCCCTCAAAAACTAATTATATAGTGTTATTTTGCATTTAAAATTAATCCTAGATATGTATTTTAAACAAAATTATTAAAATAATTTTCGGAAAAATTGCAATTAAAAGATATTTCTCTTCAGTAAACTACCCTTGATTTGTAGGTAAAAAATAAAACAATTTTCTGGTACATCCCCTAATAAATAAATACCCTTGTAATGTAGTTTATCTAGTTCTGTTGTGCAGGAGAGGTACATGTCTTGCATCAATTTTTTTTTTTAAAGAAAACTAAGAGCTACAGTATTATTTGAATAGGAATAAACTATTTGGACAGTTATAAATATAACTAAAACAATATTGTTAAACCTGATACCATGTGAACTGAGACCATAACATTTTGATTTGTAATTTTTATAACCCATCGCTTGTCACTCTCACTTGGTTATTGATTCTGAGAAACAAATGAGGAAAAACTGTAAAACTATCAATGATTTTTAACTATTTATTTTACGTTTATAGATTAGAACAAAAAAGTCAAAGACAAAAAAAGATACTGCCAAGAATTTTTTACGTAGTCATTTAGGGGGACATATTCATTTCTAATTAATTAAAACACACACGTTTGGACATAGAATGTGAGACTCAACAAACTGTTAAGAGGCATTAATTACAATAAGTATTCTCTAAAATACATTTTGATGCTACTTGTTTAAATTCATCAACTATAGGAAAGGTCGAGGAATTCCAAAAGGAATATTAAAGAAATTATTTGGATATTGGTTTAGGACAGTATTAACCATACAAAAACAAAGTTACTTTGTATTTTATGCAGATTTTATTGTTTACTAAAATGTTTTTACATAAAAATCGTGACTTCTCACATAAATATACACAGTTATAAAACAAAACCGGTCTTATTATAATAATCTAGAGGGTGGTACAGTTAACAATGTTGCCATATAGTTGAGTTTTAAAGAGGCACGATGTGTGGGTACTATTTCAAGTCACACATGCTTTAAATCTTCCTTCTTCACTTGTAGAGTCTGCGTCCTCCACCCCCTTGCTATAATGGTTCGCAAATAAGTGCTTTACCCTGGCGGGAAGCTTGTTTACCTCATCCCTACACTTTCACACTTTCCATACACAAAAAGCTAACCTTGTGTTTTCTGTTCCCATAACTGATTGTGATTTTCAAAAAGAATTTTATTGTTTGTTATTTTAAATGTACAAATGGCTTGAAAAATTTAGTTATTTTTTGTATTCTTCTATGGAGATCTTTTTTATGGGTCATTTTCATTTGTAACAAAAATAAATTGGGTTATACAATATTTCCAAAAAATTATATAAACTAAATAAAAATACGATACATATTAAAACAATCTGTTAAAAATATATTTATGTATTCAGGTCTTGTAGGTAGAAACCTCACTTAATTAAAGCGAAATCCTTTCATGTAGAGAGTCTCATATCGAGCCATCCCATTACGTCTTGCATAGGCAACATCAATCATAAATTTATTTATTGATTTACGTAAACAGATGTATTAATATATCATTCATTTCTGAGTAAGAAACAGTCAGTCAGTCTGGTCTCATGAGTATTCCTAATGACACGGACGTTAAAAGTGAAGTGGTATTTTATAAATCCACTCCATGCCAATGTTGATATATTATTATTATTAGCACCGCGTCTTACTACCCGTTCGGGTTATATGCACTTACGCTAATGTGTAATGGTAGGGTGATTGTGAGATGAAATGGAGGACCTACAGTTTAACGTGGAATCCGAGCCACGGTGGAGGCCTGGCATTCCCCACATTCACAAGATGTCTTGTCAGAGGTGAAGGAAGGGTTTGGTAATGTTGATATACTTTCAATGAATTATATCTCACTCATTCCTATAATATTATAGTAAATATGAGAATAGCAGGATGGATAGTAAGACATTTAACACCAAGAGAGCTTCTAAAGCGTGGAAGGGATATAAACTAATTCAATTAGCTGCCTGAGAGGAAAGGGTGTGATTATTAGGAAATATATATTGCTATTTATAATATTCAGTGAATCATAATATGTGTTTAAAATCTTGGCGGTGGGCTATCATATTTAGAAATAAATGTATCTCTTAATTTAATTATTTTTTTAAGTGATAGACAGTTCTCTTAAAAAAAATAGAAATGAAATAATTATACATTAGACAGAGGTAGTTGAACCAGGGTATCCTAACCCCCTGTGCCGTGATGTATATCAGTATGGTCCCAGCCCACGCCTTGTCCCTGAGAAGCCCCCTCTGTTAGAACTCTCGTATCTGACGGTGGGCCTGTACCCCTGCCCATCAGCCTCGTACTCCACCACCTGCAGGCGGCCGTCAGGAAGCAGCACGTGGTACGACCCCCGCGCCACCTCGCCCGTGCGAGACTCCTGGTGGCCGAACTCGTTACCAGAGGGCCCGTCCAGAACTTGGTAGGAGAACTCGTAGTTGGCCTCCTCCTGAATAAAAACACACGTTGATGATAGGACTTGCATTGTAGTAAGGATCATTTATTGTGCACAGATTGTATGGCCTGATGGCTTACGGAATAAATCATATAAATGAAGGTCTGACAACTTATCTCTGTCGGTGGTGTGTCTGTCTTCTGATCTGTGGGCCCTTGGTTCAATTCTCCTCGTGGCTAAATAATTTATAATTGGCCAAATGTGCGTTTCCTTTATTACAGTGATGAATTATATGGGTGTTGTATATATTCTAGTTTTTGTAAGTCAGTTCAGAAAGCTCCCGTCAAATTAAAAGAAATTGTACGGTGCAACACACACACATTCTCCCGGTTTTAACTTAAAATATACATTTACTAAGAACTCGTAAGATTTGCGAAGCAAAATAATCGGTTTAAATATTTTTGTAGAAACACTACACCAAAGCTCATAAATGAAACAATATAGTGTTACTTACTCTATAAGGCATTAGGAACTAGGATTATTGTTACGGAAAATTTGAGTAAAGATAAATTTCTTTGTCCACCAAATAGCATAAGAAACCAATTCATTTTCAAAAACCAAAAAATATGTATGTATATTTGTTTATAGCTCAGAAGTCATTGGTTTTATAAATGTAGATTTAAAATAAAAGATTTTTTATCTTTAATAGTACTACAACCTTACGATAGTAAGATATTTCGTATCTCAAATAGTTACGGAGAAATGATCAAAATAATAAAAATTGCCTTATGTAAAGTATCCTCAAAGTCATTTTTATAAGAAAATGAGATTTTCCACCTTGTCTGGATATAAAATTTAATTAAAATCATTGCAGCGAATTTCTAGAAAAACTATTTTTTCCCCCTCTCTTTAACCTTCAGTAGACTACTCTTGTGTTTAAGGTTAGGTTATATAATTCCAAAAATCCCTCGTGGGGACCTTAAGAAAACCCCAGATATCAAGTTATAGCCGAATCTATAAAATAGTTTCTGCTCTAAATCGAGGTAAGTTACAGATAGACGGAATCGCAAAAACCACATTTTTTTGTTTCATCGGGTCATGAAACGTTGAAATTTATCAAAACCTCTGGTTCGTTTTTTGACGATCTCCGAGGTGTCTAGAGAAACTAATAAAGTGAAAAATTACTATATATAGTCAATTCACCGTAGGAATGTTGGTAACTGACAGCTATCAGAGTATTTTTGTATGAAAGTTTTGGCTGCCAAAAGTGACAACAAATCAATATATTATATATTCTTGCATATCTTATGGTTTTGTTAATGGATAAATAAGAATAGATATGGTAACTTTTTCTAGCTGTCAGCTACCACCAACTCCTACAGTGTGTGGACTATAGACACCGGATTAAAACAGGGGTACTTTGGCTTTGAACACCAATTCACTACCAGCTATTAATCCTGGCTCGTCTCACCTATAGGGTCACTTTTCACTATTTGTTATATTGAGTATATTTGTGTTGGCTGGTGAAGATCGATCCCTCCACAATAATTACATCCACTATTACTTTAATCTGGCGTTAATCCCGCCAAGCAATTATTGTTTGATTAATGTAGATAACACACTGATACGTGATGATTGTGCATGTGTTCAGTCCTTGAACTGGAAAGCAAATGTCAATGTGAATTGTGGCCCTGGATACGAGATGAAACACGTTGTCTTGGCGGTAGAGCATTGCGCGTGCTAATAAAAAGGTCCCTCACAGGCTTGAGTCCCGTGTCCAGGTTTTAAGCTTTTTCGCTTTTTAATCTCTGTCGACACCTCGGAGAGATAAGTATTGTGATCGTAAAAAACAAAATTAACTCGAGAATTTTGATTAGTGCCGATTAATGGCCTCCCGAAATAAAAAAAAATATATTTTTGCGATGTCGTTTCTGTTTGTGTCTTGGTCTAGAGCCTAAACCGTTTTACTGATCGGGCTGAAACTGGGTATATATAGGGTTTTTATAAGGTTCCCCTGTTTTTTTTTTGTTTTTTTTGTAATTAGAAAGCTAACCCTAGAATTAGGGCTATAAAAAAGAATAAATCGATTTTATTAAAATACGCTCTAACGATTTAATATTGGGGGGGAAGCGGGGGGGGGAGGGGGAGTGTTTGGTGTCTAGACACTATTTAATATTACAAAAAAAAGCAGTTCTCATTTTTTCATAAACATGTCTTTGAAAAGAGAATATCGTATTTTGATCATATCTCTGCAATTATTTGAGATACGAAATAACTTATTGTTGTAAAGTTGTAGTACTATGACAATTTAACATTTTTAGTTGAAATATTTATTTATATAACCAATAGTTTCACAGCTATAATATTTGTTTTATTTTTGTGGAAAATTAAATTGATTTTTATGCTCTTTGGTGTATATAGATATTCCTTTTTTCTCAATGTTTCTCTAACAGTCTATATTATTTGATTTGTTCTATTGGGTGTAGTGTCTATACATCAATGTATATTATTTCATTTATCTTAAGAATTTTTAGTAAATCCCTTTATTTTAAAAATAAAATAGGTCTGTGTGGTGCACCATAGTATTTATTTTCAATTTTATTCCATTATCAGGACTGATTCTGTGATCAGTGACTGATCAGTGTGTGATACATAAGAATTAGACTACAAGATAACTTTACCTAGACTCACACTGATGGGCATGTAGTTTGAGCCCCACTGGTTTAACTGTTGATGAGGGGGGGATAGGTTTTGAATCCAGGCCTTGTGTTATGTAGGTTTTTCCTCCCCAAATGGCTTTTTTTACACGCAAATGCAGGTATATTTCCTCTAAATATCGTATTCTTAAAATTGAAAAATGACACCTGGACACGGGAATCGAACCCGGAATCTTTGGCTTAGTACGCCAATGCTCTTACCATTGAGCATTGGCGTACTAAGCCAGTGGTCCCCGGTTATATTCCCGTGCCCAGGTGTCATTTTTCAATTTTCAGAATATGATATCTAGATGGAGTAATCCTCACTAAAATGCATAAATAATAGATTTGGCTATTTGATTCATATTTCCTCTAAGCTATATATTAATTCCTCATCCCTAAACTTTTAGTATAGATTAAATGGGTATAGCCTGTTTGGGTAGTAAGATGATAAAAAAAAATAGTTCAGATAAGGCCTGACATTAAACGGTCATTTATTAACTGGATATAAAGGTGAGCCTGGTGCTTAATAGTAAGTATCTTCCCTGGTGCCAGCTTGGATTGAACCATGGTACCCCTCCTAGCCTTGTAGTCAACCACTCTTAGCTAGCCAATTACCTATGTTATAAGACTAACTAGTTTGTTTAGGAGGTGTTTTAAAGTGTATAACATTGTTATAACGGGTGAAGCATTTAGGTTGAGACACTATCATATTCCAAAAACAAAGTATTTTAGAAAGAAAAAAAATGTTTTTAGATGAAAGAGAACAGTAATAATTATTTAGGATTTGGTGGAGGTCTTCAAAGTTATTTGAAGGTCAACTTAAATGTTTCAACTATAAACCTTTAATGTTTTTAAATGATTTTATCTAGCACGAATAAACAAACTACTTTTGCCTGAAACCTTTTTTTATTTGACATCAATTTTGTAAGATATTTTAGCTCTAGTATTCTTATAGCAATTTATATTCAAGGACTTGTTATTACATTGTGTTATTCTTTATTAAGTTAAATGCAACATTATTAATAAAATGTTAAAAATTATGATCATTAGCATTATTACACTTTTAATATAATAAAGAGTTCGTGATTAAAAATTGCTGTAAAAAATACTAGCTAAAATATATTTAAAAATTGATTTTAAACAAAAAAAGTTCCAGACAAAAGTTGTTTGTTTTTTGTGCAAAATAAAATGGCGCTAAAATTGTATAGGCTTTCGTTTTAAAAACTGAAGTTGACCTTGAAAAAACCTTGAAGACCTCCACCAAATAAAAAATAGCTAGTGATGTTCTCTTTCCCCAGCAAAAACAAACGACTTTTGTTGAAAGCATTTTTTTATAAAATGCTTCATTTTCGGGATATTCCTGTGTCTAAGCTTAAATGCCTCACTCGGTATAACTTATAATATTTATAAAAAATCATTTGGTAATGCAAGTATGATAGGCCTACAACTTTGATAATCAATCAAATATTTTTTTTATAAAATTATATAGTTTACAAATATTTTATAAAAAATCATTTCATAAAATCTGTATTAGGCTCATATCAAAAAAAATTGAGTTCTTAAACATGAAATCAATGAAAAATGTAAGGGTATATTATGAACAGAATATTTTCTTATATATTATATTTAGTCAGCACCTCACTTTTTTTTAAAGCTTCTCGGTTCATTAATATAATATTGATATGATTCTTAATCGTCAATTTCAAATTCTGATAACAGGCCAGTGTTAATTCATATTTTATAACGACTACTTTTGTCTACAAACGTTGAAAAAAAAAGCACCGGGATTTAATACAACAACACATCATTCTTCAAATACGGCCTCAAAACTTTGATAATATGTATTATGAATGAAATGTTTTTCCTGAATTAAAGAAATATGTTAAGTTTTTAAATAAATATGAAAGTGTAATACCAACATTAAGTGTACTTATTAAACGTGTTCGAGTATAGTGTAAAGGAGTATCAATGTCTAGCCCAAGGTGAAAAGTTGAATTCATTAAAACATAATTACTGTAATCATTTGAAATGGAACACTGCATCATGTGAATGACACGTTATAATTACTTCCTCATTCGCTTTATGATATGTCAATAGCACAAAAAGGAATATCATTAGGTGAAATTAAAAAATGAGACTAAAGAATAGTTTAAAATAAAATACTACAATAATACAAATTCCAAACTGATAACAAATCCATAAATGAATAAAAATAAATAGTAAAATATATTAAAACCAATGGTTAAACTAGTATATATTTGTTTCAGCACCGCATCTTACTACCCGTTTGGTTTATACGCTTATCTGCTAAGTAAGCTATTGGTTTTTAGGGATTTGGAAGGTCATATTTAGAGGAAGTAGATTTGTGTAGAGGGAGATTGGAAAACCATTTTGGAAAAAGCACCCTCAATACACCCAACCGAGATTATAACCTCTATCTCCCCTACATCGGCAGTTTAGTTTACTGCGAGAGTGGGGCGTTAGACCATGTGACCACCGAAGTGGGCATACTAGTATCTAAAACTAATGGCTTACCCTTCCTAGTCGCTTGATTTTGTTTGTTTATTTATCCCAGCCCGTGTTAGTATCCACTCGACCTACACGCATATATTAATTACCGGTTCTCTAATGGGATAGAGATGAGGAAAATATAATTTATGAGGAAATTAACCGACGTTTGCTCTGAGGGAGATTGGGAACCCATTTTAAAAAAAACTTTTAGTATATCCGACCAGAGTTAAAACCTTGACCGCCACATTACCGTCAACCCAGTCTATTTTGAGGGTGATGCTTTGGATCATGCGGCCACTGATGCGGCTAAATTAATATTACTATCACCCAAAACTCCTTGGAGTAATCCCGCAAGCGAGCAATACCGAGCGTCCGCCACATACTGTTGAAGATAATCCTAATATTTTAGGATATAGGGTGGCATGTGCTCAGCACGATGGACATTTCGGCTGCTTATCTCTTTTTTTTAGACCAGAAATTCCACTTATTTATTCAAAAAGCTGCTCATTTGTCCCCACAAGCCTGAGTTTAAACCCATTCCAGACCCATTGCTTCATAGAAAAATCCAGAGACCTCTGGATCTATAGCCAGGAACTCTGACCAACACACTAATATAAATAAAATATTCACACTGATGGTCGTACTGTCTAAATGTTAAGCTCATCTAGCTTGGTTTACCAGTCACGGTGAGGTCAGGTTTATATTCCTGGTCACGGGTACTTAGGATGGTTTTTCACTCTCCCTCAACGCAAATTCTAATACACTTCCTCTATATTTCCCTTTCATATTTTATAGCACATAAACAGCGCCGTGGTATAGTAGTCGATGCACTTGTTTACAAAATTAGGGGTCCTGGGCTTGATTTCCGGCGGGTATTTTTTTCCCGAAAGGGGAATCATCCCAACGGTCACCAGGGTTTGGTTAAATTAGGCTTAAGTTAGGTTTTAGTGTCTCCACTGGTTCGCCCACCCTCATACTCACTTATCACCATCAGCTCCTCACATCGGAAAATGGAAAGAGTCTCCACGGAAAATATGTATGATTAGTATATTCGGGCGTTACCTGAGCAACGGTACATTAGTATTGGTTGATCTTTACATGAAACTGGGTTACGAGTGATTTAGCCCAGCCAAACATGTGTATCACACACACACATTAGCGTAGTTATTCCATATGTTTATATATTGAACAGGTAGGGGATTCGACGATAGAAAAAAAATTACTCACAGCTAGCGAGTCCTCTTGGGTGCCAAAGCGTCTGTACGACTCCCCATGTGACGCTCTGGGGATGAAGTACTGCGGCCCAAGACCACCGGCCCCATCAGTTTCGAACCTAGAGCTTCTGAAACGATTGGCGTTAACAAGGGTGTTGTAGAGGTTTGGGTGCGATGTAGACCCTTGGTAAAGCCCTTGATAGCTTCCGACAGGGGGTAAATACTGTCGCTCCATTGGCTGCTGGGCCCACACAGAAACTAGCGCCGAGGCGGTCATCACTAGCACTACCTGTACAAAGCAGTGTGAAAGTTTATAACTATTATAATTATTATTGTTTTTAAATACTTTTGCTTTACTAGTCTATTGTTATTTTTTATTATTATCATCACTTTCTATCTTTTTGCAACTATTCATCAATGTATATAATTACTTAGCAATGATTGTATAACTTATTTTCTCAAGTAATTGTACGTATTTGTAAGGTATTTGTGTACTTTTCAGTGTTGGATTGTCATAGGTCTCACAACTGTTGGCTAGCACTATAATAAAGGATATATAAAATTGAAATTGAAATTATTATTATTATTATTAGTAGTAGTAGTAGTAGTAGTAGTAGTAGTAGTAGTAGTAATAGGTTTTCGTGATTTCTTCCACGTTATACCACTCGTTCGGGAATTCTCATTATATTAACCGTGGTTCGGATTCCACGTTAAACTGTAGGTCCTCCATTTCATATCACAATCACCCTACCATTACACATTAGCGTAAGTGCGTATAACCCGAACGGGTAGTAAGACGCGGTGCTAATAATAATAATAATAATAATAACATTATATTAATAAAGCTAATAGAGTACGGTTTTAGAAAATTCACCTGCATTTGCGTGGGGAGTGGAGGGAGGGGGAATAGTAGAAAACTAATTGGGGAAAAAGACATTTTTGGTACAACCATCCTGGTTTTAATCGTAACCTCCTCACCACAGGTAAACCAAACTAAATGAACTTGACATTTAGAATTATTATTATTTTATTATTATCTAGCACCGCGTCTTACTACCCGTTAAGGTTATACGCTTTAAGTACTAATCACGCTAATGGATTAGGAATTGGGAAGGTTGAATTAGAGGAAGTGAACCCGCATTTGCGTGGAAGGAGAGTGGAAAACCATTTAGAAAAAACCTCCCCCAATTAACCCGACCGAGATTCGAACCTCGATCTCCCTGTCCTCGGCGGTCGAGCTCAACACGACTAGCGCGTTAGCCAACTACGCCACCGAGGTGGGTGACATTTAGAACAAGTGCCCACCTGCGAGGGTTATTGGTAATAGTGATTGTAATATTTTTATATACTTAATGAACTTTTTTTCTTTTCCTATAGCTTATCTCTCTCATGTGGAGTCCACAATTTTAATCAATGTTATGTCAAAAAGTATTTGTTTTGGTGGACCTGTTTTACAGACGGATGACCTTCCTGACGTAGCTAACCCCCGACACTTTCCCAAGGAAACAGATTGAAATAGACGAGCGAACGTGAAAGAGCCTACAAATTTAGGCTAAAAGATTCCTTCCATATACTTTCCGGGGTTATTTTACATGCTACATTCGACATGGAACTAACGGTTATACTTCCACTCGGAAGGAAGTTGTGCTTCGGATTTTTGTCACTCAAGAAAAATCCGTTGACCTCAGCTGGCTTTGAACCCACGACTAGGTCAGGCTTGAATACCATTTGAAAATTTGTTCTAAATAATTTCTCACTCTAACTAAATAACTAAGAAAATACTAGAATAATTATGGGGGGAAAATAAAAAGTCAAGTTGGGGGGAAACAAGTTCCAATGCACCCATTTGAAATCACACTTTAGTATTTCAAGTCAATCAAGTATGCTATTCATCTAAACCTTCCGACATCATATATTATTATCTTATACTAGCTGACCCGGCAAACGTAATTTTTAAGTAATTTCTAGTTATTAATAAAATAGGAATGATTAATAGTTAATATGAGAGTTACACTGAGATAGCAAAATAATAATTGTCAACGTTACTACTACACTTGATGCATAAACAATAACGATGGCCGACAACTGTGTAGGGAGTGAGAGAAGTCTTATTGTGTGAGAGAAACAGGAGACCGGCTTCGTTCTCATCCCTACTCCGTGCTGTTTACTGGGTCAGAAGTGACACCTGTAGACAACTGGCGGGGATAACTAATTAAATGACGATTGATCAGTTATCGACCGGGGATGAAAAATGATTAAATTACTAAAATGGCTATTAAAAAATAGGGGTTGGTGATAAAAGGGTAAAAATTTAGGGTTGTATGTATTTTTTAATGCGACATAATAAAAAAATTAAAGATATTAAAAAAATGTCTAAAAATTATAGAAAAATGTTAAGGGTGGACAACCCTTATCACTAAGGGGTATGAAAAATAGATGTTGGCCGATTCTCAGACCTACTCAATATGCTCACAAAATTTCATGAGAATCGGTCAAGCCGTTTCGGAGTAGTACGGGAACGAACATTGTGGCACGAGAATTTTATATATAAGATTATCATATATCATATATTTTTATCAGTAATTTTTAGCCATATTGTTTACCACATTACGATACATTATAATAAATAAATAGAATATTGTTTATATCTAGTTCGATTAATGGTATGGAATTATTGAAACTTTTAATGTTGAGGAACCCACTTCGGTGACTGCATGATCTAATTCACCCCTTAAGCAATACGCCAGATTTGCAACTACAGGGAAATCAGTGTTTGAATCCCTGTCGGATGTTATAAAAGAGGTTTTCCGAAAAGTTTTCCTCCTTCTCCTTAGCAAATGTGGGTACACATCCTATAAATATAACCTTCCTCATCTCTAAAAACCACTAATGTAATTAGTTGATTAGAGTACAACCCGAACGGGTAGTAAGACCATGTGCTAAATAATATATATTGAGGAATAGGATTGAAAATCAAAAAACCCGAAAAGAATCGTAATCGATAACAAGAATGTTAACATCTTTAGTATTGTTGTAATAATGTTACAAATATTCAAAGGAATAAACCCGCAGAGGTGGCCAACAAGTCTACGGCACTTAGATATGTACTCTATTTGACTGCCGTTGATTGGGAGGTCAGATTTTTTAATCCAGGCCTGATACACATGGGGGTGGTTTCCACGTGTGAATTACACTGCTGTGGTTTTCCCATCAAATCACAGCGCTAACATAGGTTCACTCCCTATAAGTTACTCTCTTCAACTTTTATTAATTACATCGAGTCGTTTATAGCCCTTATGATGAAATTACATATTTAGATAACACATGGAACTGAGAAACAACCCCATGATCAATTGTATATAGTAAAAAAAATCTTACCTGCGTCAATGAACACTCGAAGTAAATTTCTGATTGCCAAACACTTCCTTCAACTCTGACAATACGTGTATTAATCACAACTTGTGAATGTGTAGAATGCCAGGCCTCCACCGTGGTTTGGATTCCACGTTAAACTGTAGGTCCTCCATAACACTACCATTACACATTAGCGTAAGTGCGTACAACCCGAACCAGTAGTAAGACGCATTGCTAATAGTAACTAAATTTCTAATGCATCTAGCCTAGTTTTCTGTTGTTGATGGGGGTCAAGTCTCGAAGCCCAGCAAAATATATTTAAGGTAATTTTTTGATAAATGTTTTCCTATTCTCCCTCCACACAAATGAGAGTAAATTTCACCTAAATTTTAACTTCCTCCTCTTATTAATATAATCGTAATTAAAATTCGTGTAGTCCAGATGAGTAATAAGACACGGCTTCAAATAATTAAAAAGGATTAAAAAAAAGTTAGTAAATTTATTTGATAGGGTGTGTAATATTTCAATCAAATATCACCCACTTCGGTGGTTGAATGTTTTACGGTGTCACTAATATTATATACTAGACTTTCAATGATGAATATATTGGGTTTCTATTCCCGGTTGACTGTAATGAATATGATTAATCACAAATGGTTTTCCATTCTCTCTTTCTCTTTCTGCAAATACGATTACATTATCTCTAAATAAAGTCTACCTTATATATTAGCGTAGTTACTACCTATGTGTATAAAGCAAACGGGTGCTAATACAAAGTGTAAAAAATAGGTCTTAACACATTGTAACACTTATGTAAGAAAAGGTATTAATTTTAAAATACGTATTTTACTATTTCAATTGGTAAATTTTTCTTTAAATGGTACTTTTGTTGGTCCAAAATAGAAAATAAAATAAGTATGTTACAATAGTTCCTACCTCATTCATGTTTTGTTCTTCTATCACTCAGCGTAGCTTTACTTCGGTAGTAAAAGAAATGGCGACTGTATTTTGAAATGAAGAAGCCTTTTGTATTTATATACACCCTCAACTCAGCTTCAGCGAGCAGTGACCAGACCTACTATGGTAGCAACACAGCTACCGTCTAATTGTTCCGGTAAACAAGTGAGAGAGTACAATTTTTTTTCCCCGAAAACTAGTAGTTGCTCACAAAAACACACCTACTATTACTCTCACAATCATCGTTCATCAAATGAATTTACGTCACTCATAATCTGCTATGATGAATGCTTTTCTCTTTGGTCTTCCCATAGATTTACTTTATTCACATCGTCCCTAAGGCGGTGGTGGTTAAAGTCCTATTAAATACTTTTTTTTTGTAAAAAAAAGTTTCGCGATGCCATAATCTAGTTCGTAAGAATTTGCACTCGGCTATGTTCTAGGGTAATCAAATACCATTTTAGGATTGTTCTGTTGCTCGAAGAATGAAATGTATGTATGTATAGTCACTGGACAATTTTTTAGCCCACCCCTTAGAAAAAGGGGAAAAAATATTACAATTTTACTCTATATATTTTAATATCATACACACTACAAATTCAACAATTTGTCATCAAACCAATATTAAGTTATTGAAATCATTGTTGCCTTAAAATAATATTGCAATTTTATTATTATATATTAATATTTGTTAAGTCCTACCCTTGCAATTATATTATTTAAATATTTAAAAAATTTGAACTTCCCTTTGCTTTAATAACTAAATGCCATTAGTGTATATTATTAGTGATATTTTCCTCGGTATTTTATCGTTTTAAAAGATTTCATTTATTTTTATTGGGTTCAAATCTGGAGCTACCTGGCCACTCTACTTTAAATGATATACTATTGCAACAATATTTTAAAGCAACAATGTTTTTGATTAATAATTTATTTTACTACAAATTGTTGTATTGATATGCATATTTTGATTGTATTTCTAAATTTAATAAGGAGTTGTCCAATATTGAAGTTAATAGAGATTTAGTTTTAACTAAATATATAAATAACAACTGGTTTCTTTACACTAATGCGCCACTAAAAAGTCAGAAAACTATACATTTAGTAATATCCACGGTCTATGGAATAGTAGATAGCAATATACATAATTAGATGTTAAAACTAGTACAATTAACATTAAAACTTTTAATTGGTAAAGATGATGGCAATCAAATAGCAAAATATAATTTGACGTAAAAAAATATATTATAGAGACAAATTTAAATGATTTAATTTATATATTTGAATAAGAGAAGTATAAGTTTAAGCTTTTTTTGTATCTAAAAATTGATTACTGTGTGGTACATTATTTTAGTACAAGAACTTACTACCAATTCGGTTGTGATATAGAATGAATTTTAGAATAATAACAAGCTATGTTAGTGGAATGTTATCAAATCTATACTTTGTTGTCTACTTGTTGTGGCGCAATAGTGCAAAACAATAAGTTGGTTTTATTAGTTATATTTTTACTTAAAATTAAATCTTTCTCAACAGCAATAATGAAATGCATAATGTTATTAA
Source organism: Timema douglasi (assembly GCA_901482245.1). Lineage (NCBI taxonomy): Eukaryota > Metazoa > Arthropoda > Insecta > Phasmatodea > Timematidae > Timema > Timema douglasi. The sequence continues at coordinate 117,251 of CABEEJ010001387.1, forward strand.
ATACATAATAATTAAGGAGAAATGTAGTATTTCCCCCTTTTTATGAGGTCAGGGACTGTATGTATATTTGTAGCTTTGTGCTATTCAGTAGCATTCGCAAGAACATTAATCAAAGTAATCGCATTTTAATATTCACTCCTAAGGGTTCAAAAGAGTAACCTATCGAAATAATATGCTAAAATGCTCTAAGATATAAAGTTTGATAACTTCAGGATATGAAATAAAGTGAACATAAACTATTTCACTTTTTTTTTATATAGCTGTAAGCTACCACCCACCCTCGCTAGCACTTAATATAAGTCATCAACCTCTTCTAGTCTAGCTAGCCTGGGACGGGAAGTTCAAGGCTCGAATAACGCTCAGTGGTCAGGTGTATGTGAAGAGGTTTTTTTTTCCTCAAATGTTTTCAACTCTTACTCCTAGAAAATTCAGGTGTGTTTTCTTTAAATTCTACTTTCCCAAAAGGTGACCTGGTGGTCTAGAGGTAAGATGTCAGACTTCTATGCTGGGGGTCCGGGGTTAAATCCTCGGTCCCGACACAGATTTATCTGATTGCCAAACCCTTCCATCACCTCTGAAAAGACGTGTATTTATAAAAACTTGTGAATGTGTGGAATACCAGGCCTCCACCGTGGTTCGGATCTCACTTTAAAATGTAAGTCCTCTATTTCATCTCACAATCACCCTCCCATTACACATTAGCGTAAGTGCGTATAGCCCGAACGGGTAGTAAGACGTGGTGCTAATAATAATACCTTCCCAAAAATCTAACCCACTCTTGTGATAAATATGGTGATACGCCGGATTGGATTGTAAAACAGTGTAATTTAGGTTAGTATGTAGGGAACGCAAGTAAGAGGAGTATTTTAGGAGTTTTTATAATACAACATTTTTGGGCCAAAATAAATAAAATATTGCTCCAGTAAAAACGTAGAGTTAAATGTTCTTCACATAGTGATAAATAGTCGTTAAATATATCTCATGAGCATAGCGGCATTATATCCTCATCATTAACTGTTTACAGCCTGTGACCGGGCCAGTTTATTAAAATGCTTCCATCTTGATCGAGTAAAGTGGGGGTGGTTTATCCGGAATTGTTTTACACTCCTCCTCCACGCTAAATGCGGATTCATTTCCTCTATATTCAACCTACCTAATTCCTAGCCCATTGGCATTATTAGTACTTAAGCGTATAACCCAAACGGGTGCTAAGTATAGTAATTATTATTATCATTATTATTACTATTATTATCACTATTAAAGTTACAATCGATTGGCACTGTTTGGTTTTCTTTAGAGTTTGATTAGATTCTTAGCCCATTCTGAGATCCATCAAAAGATATAGGAAATGTAATATGTAGTAGACCACAAGTTTATGGTATACCTGATTCACTTATGGACAGTGTAAATACATTATTATTATTATTATTATTATTATTATTATTATTATTATTATTATTATTAGCACTGCGTCTTACTACCAGTTCGGGTTGTACGAACTTATGCATGTGTAATGGTAGAGTGATTGTGAAATGAAATGAAGGACATACAGTTTAAATCGGAATCCGAACCACGGTGGAAGCCTGGCGTTCCTCACATTCACAAGTTGTGATTAATACACGTCTTGTCAGAGGTGAAGGAAGGGTTTGGCAATCGGATAAATCTGTGCCGGGACCGAGGATTGAACCCCGGACATCCAACACAGAAGTCCTACATTTTACTCCTAGACCACCAGGTCACCCTTGTAAATAAATGTGTTTACTAGTTATATACAGGTTAATCCGGTTAACCAATTAGTAAATATCAAGGTACCAGGATTGTGGAATAAATAGTATGCGTGCTGTCCTAGGTTAAGTTAGTTTTTAAGCTATATGCGTGTATTTAAAAGGTCACGTCAAATATTTAAGTGTAAAAAAAGTTTATTCTCTCTATTATAAAAGACTAAACCAACAAATACGAGTATAGACCCTGCTAAGTAAAATTAGTTACCAAGTTATTGAATACTAAGGTAATTAATTATCACCAACTCCTTCAATAAGAATGACGGTGCAGTTTTTATTATTTTGTTGCCTCTAATTCACTACTCCTTACAACCTGTATCTGTGGTCCCACCGTCTTTCACCTCAGGTTGGGTCCATAATTAGTGTTTTTTATCCTGTCTCTTGGATTATAAGCCTAACTTCCTATAAATAACCTAACTCTTCTTTATTCCTAATTTACTGTCGTTACTGACAATTATTTTTAATGTATCAATAAAACATACAAGCCATAATTTCCCCACTCACCCATTGACATTTGGAGAGACATCAGTGTTCCTCGGCTGGGTGCACTTGAGGTGGTTTTTCGTATGTGATTTACCACTAAAGTTTTCCCACACTCTTTCCATGCTAATGCGGGTGCATCTTTTCCATACAGCCTCCCAATTTCTATCCCTTAGAACAGTGTTTTAAACCTAGGTTAGGGTACGTGGCATATGTATTAAGGGTATGCAAACATAATCTAATTTTGGCAAACAATCTTTTTACTGCAAGTTGACCTAATTTTACCCAATTATATAAATATATTATTTTTTAATAAGTTCAATATGCATTTTCGTTAAAATATGAATTTTGTGTTTTTAATAATGTTGTATATTTCTTTTAATTCAAAGACTGCAAATATATATTTTATACAAGGGGTATGTAAAATATTAAAACTAACTATGCTTGATTAAATATTTTAATCAACTAAATGCACTTTCTTCCTTATTTAAAAAATTATTATTAAAATGAATTTAATACGATTAGAGAGGATAGTTTTAACTAATACATATATATATAATTTAACTCTCGAGGTACTTAAAAAAGTGCAAGTAAGAAGCTTTAAAAAAAAAAGTTGAAAAACACTACCTTATAAGTCGTTAGTAACCTTGGCGTTGAAAGTAATATTTAAAAAAAGATTATAAAACAAATACTTTTCAAAAGTGAACTAAGCGTGGACGACATTTTGCCACCATCTGTAGACATGCGTACAGGAGACATAATTGACTAGTCCAGTGTGGGAGTGTGACAGGTAAAAGTGGGAGTAAGCTTTCCACCTCTCGCCCATTTATTTTTTAATATCGTATGACCTTTACTCACCTCTTCAAGTGCTTTAAGGTTAAGGTCGCACGATCCACTGATGTTACTGGCTCTTTCATTGTTAACGCCACCCACGCGAAGACAGATAGGTAGACAGGCGAGTTGTAGGGTCTTGAGTAGTCGGTAAAGCACAAGACCTCTTTGAATAGGTGCCGGGTTCAAGGTTTGTAGTTCATTGTTCACCAAAACCTTCTTCATTTGAATGTATTTTCATCCAGAGGTTGGGCTCCATAACAGTGACAGTCTAAAAGTGTACACGAATGATTCAAATTAAAATGTAACTCTTTTTATCAATTTCTTCCCACTAACCGGTAGTGCTGTACGCATTTCTATAAATTTCAGTACGGTGATAGCGATGAGTAGGGTAGAATTTATAGGAAATAGACCCGCATTTACAACGTGAGTAGTGTGGCGTACTATTTAGGGGGAAAAACTTAAAGCATCCGACCGTGATTCTTGTCTCATTTTTCCCTTCATTGGCAGCCTAGTCTATTCCAAGAGCGACGCCTTAGGGCATTCGGCCATAAGCGTAAACCCCGAATGGGTAGTAAGACACGATGCTAAAATAATAAAATAACACGTGTGGAATGTGTAAAGACCTAAATACTTTAGACTTAAAAACAAGTTGAATCTCATTCTTACCTTAAAAAATAGTGTTTTTTTTACAGATTTAGTTATGAATAGTGTAGAAAAAATAGTCCTTTATATGGTTTTAAAACGCGTGGTTTTTATCTTTGGCTCTAGATGATGTGTAAATGTTTTGGAAATTTATTTTTAAGAAGGTTATTCGAAACGGGTATTTACATCCACCCAAGTTGTATGAGTATTAACGTATAATTCATGAGGAACATTTGCATGATAATGTATCTTATTGTGTGTTAATTTATTGTTATTACCTTAGCGTTAAATGACAAAGTGATGCCGCCATTGTTAAGGATAATTAACTGACAAAAGCTGTATTTAAGTTTAGAAATACTGTAGCTTGCGGAAGAGACCTCTTTTTATAAATGTTGCTGTCTCATGAAATTATTAATATTATTATTTTCCCTTCCAAGATGAATTCATAGAGTCGTATGGATATGGCAGAATATTTTCTTTAAATAATAATAATAGGGAACCATTGGAATAAATATATATTATTTATTTTGTCATTGAAGCTCCCTACTTTCTCGTGTTATGTGGCCGGATGTGGCTATTTGGGTCGTTTCAAATTTAATTGAAAAGTTTACATTTAATATGGTGTATAGATTATAAGGTTTAAATAGTATTTTAGTAAAAATGTGGTGCTATTTGGATCTGATGGCGCTATTTTAATAAAGTATTTATATTTAAATTTCAATCTAGCACCTTAGCGTAGTCAGTAGCTTGTCGGTATACTGAGTTATGGGTGCCAGGTTCGATTCCCGGTATGGGTGAAAAATGTATCATTGGTGAAATAAGGGTTTACCCTTTCACAGGGATGAATTAAGGGCCAAGGATTGGATGTTGTGCTTGTCCTAGTCTTAGATGAGATTACAAGGTATTTGAAGTTGCGTCAGGCCTAGCAATCTGTTAGTGAAAAATATATGGCTTGACTAAAAAACTTACCCAGGTCACAGAAGGGAAACACTAATGGCTGTAATTCATATTGATATTTCACCATCAATATAAATACTTTACCAATTTTTTCTAATGTTTATAGTATTATTAGATGAGGGAAAAAAATTGTTTGAGTTTTCTATACCTAAATTATTATTTTTTCTGAAGGTACTTCATGAAACCAGATTTGCAGCTTTGGCACTTAATTCATTCTCCCTTTCCACTGGATTTTATGTCAAGATAAAACAGTTTACAAAAACCACTTTATATATATATATATATATATATATATATTTCTTCTTCATTGTCAGATAGATTGACATCATCTAGTCTACATCTGAAGTGCGGGTATGGCCAACTTGACTAAGACACGCCTATTTGGCTTTTCAAGATCTATAGATTTCATTCTATTACGTTAATTAGTTTTCATTTCAAACCCAACAGCTCTATTTAGTTGTACTTTGCCAACCTTCCCTTAACCCACTTCGGTGGCCGCATCATCTAAGGCGCTACCCTCGCAGTAGAATACTGTCGAGGACAGGGGTATCGAAGTTTGAATCTTGGCCGGATGTACTGAGAGTGCTATTTCCCAAAATGGTTTTCCACTTTCCCCCCACGGTGATGTGGGTACACTTAATTTAAATATAACCTTCTTAATCCCTAAAACCATTAGCGTATAGCCCGAAAGAGTAGTAAGACGTGGTGGTAAAAATATATTTTGATGTTAGACGACCGCTACTGTTAATACTTAATTATAAGTTCTTCTTTATGAACAGCGATTGTATGATGTTGCATGGTTGATGGTTCTGCAGCATCACATAGAGATTCCGGTTCTGTAATAGGCCTATCCGGATTAAGGATGTAAGAAAGAAGTGAATTTTCTTCGAACATTTTATTGCGATTTTAAGGGATATATAAATACACATATATAGGTTGCAGTGATACTTAAAAACAATTAACTGGTATTACACTCAAAAACACTAGGACTAGACCAAATTATGTCGCACCAATCCACCAATTACTCTGTCCAAGATATCCTGGGAAACTACTGTCACCCTTTTTATCCCCATAATAGCGTTGGAGGGTTAATTAAACTGAATATTACATATTGAGGGAAAGCTTTATATTTGCTTTCTTTTGGTTAAACTGTTCCTAAATCTATTATATTTCAGTTATGTCAGAAGGTGGTGTGCTGGGTTAAGAAATAGACTCTGTCAATATTAACAAATAGCGTTGCAAAATTTATCTTATGTTTAAGGGAGAATAACTGACCTAACTATAATAAGAAAATTACAACGCCATTTCCCCATTAGTCACACTAAAGTTGCGTCAGAGGTTTTCATTGTAGCTAGCTCTTAGAATAACAGAGCTACCCGCCTCTGTGGCGTAGTTGGCTAACGTGCTAGTCGTGTTGAGCTCGACTGCCAAGGACGGGGATATCGAGTTTCGAATCTCGGTCAGGTAAACTGGGGGTGGTTTTTCCTAAATGGTTTTCCAATCTCCCTCCATGCAAATTCGGGTTCACTTCCTTTAATTCAACCTTCCTAATTCCTAATCCATTAGCGTAATTAGTACTTAAAGCGTACAACCCAAACGGGTAGTAAGATGTGGTGCTAAATAATAATAATAATAATAATAATAATAATAGGGCTGTCCATGTTACAATTCACTACAATAACATACTCTCCAAAATAAGATATAAATACCTTTACTACACTAATGCTAGAGTTTATATAGGATACAAAGATTTGGTGGGCACTGAGAATAGTAGTATATGTAAAAATCTTTAAGTTAGTTTAATTTAAAACCTAATTCAAAATATTTAGTTTTCAAATTCAACAACGCAAACAAACGTAGTAAATGTAAATTCAATTTTAACAACACAAACGTAATAAATATAACTTCACTTTAAAAATTGTTATCACGCAACCATTAATTAGTATTATATTTAAAAAATAAAACAAAAGTAAATAAAAAGTGATTCAAATACCCCCTAAAGCAAACTATTTAACAACATCAAATTACTTTATTGTTTATAGATAAAATGCTCTCAAACTAATTGTTTGCGAGGCCTAAGGAAAAACTATAAATTTAGAAAATAATGTAATCCAAAAATTAATCAATTATAAGATGCAAAGTCGATTATTTACATCACTAGATAAAATACGTAAATTGCATTTATTTTGGTAGTTCAAACTTTTAATACCGGATTTATTTTACACATAAGTTAAGTCAGTTTCAATAATTATGATAACCCAATTCCAACAAATATGCCCAGACTATCTGTGCAGTAGCTTGAGTCCTTATTTTGATTCGAATATTCCCATTACCTAAATATCTTCAGCCTGCCATACTCACTAGATATTTGTACTAATTACGTTAACAAACTGGGCATGGATAAGAAAGAGTAGATTTAGTGAGAAATCACCTTCATTACACCCAACTGGAATCGGTAACCTTGTCTTCCTGACACAAACAATCCAGTCCAATGCAAGAGTGATGCGTTAGATCACCGATGTATTTCTAAGGCCTCGATTCAAATCTAACAGATCGAAATTTCGAAACTAGTTTTAATGTTAGAAATGGTAAGGACCCGGTTCAAAGTTGTCCGAGTTGTCAGAGTGGTCCAAGGATGAGCTCTCTTCATGATATGGACCTCATAGGGATCGGCCCGCACCTTCTATATGATAAAGGCGTGAAGAAATGAAAAAATATATATATCGAGATGTTGCAAAATATCGTGATCGTCTCGTGAAGGCCTTCTTCTACTCCGTGTCGGTGATCGTGATTTGGGCCAGTCGAACTCTCGGCGAGGGTCCAAGCTCGTAGTCATGTAATTATTACTCTTCACCGCTCGCGTAAAAACTATTTCTGACGAAACGTACGAGGTAGAAGAAGACAACAGACAACAACAAAAAAACAAGACTTGTTCGCGTGTGCTTCAAACGTCACGCATCTGCCCAACTTAACAGATGTTAACAACACCATTACAAAACTGAAACACACGTGTAACTGCGTTTGTATATTATAACACCATGTCTCACAACTATTTAGAGATATACACGTATCACCTAGTTACGCTAAATGTGTTTGCGATGAGGAAGGTTGAATTAGGAGAAAAGTGCACTCTTATTTGCGTGGAAAGAAGAATGGCAAACCATTTAGGGAAAGCCACCCTCATTACACCCGACTGAGATTCGAACCTCAAACTCGCCCTAATTGGAAGTCCGGTGTATTGCGATAGAGATGTCTTACTTAGACTAGCGTTTTCAAAATTGTGCTCCTAGGAGCCCTGGGGCTCCGCCATAGTTATCTCAGACCCCATGAGATAATTTTAGAAAATTCTGTATTGGTTTTACACACTATAAAATATAATCAATAATAAGGATTGCCATTTTTATTTTCAAATATGAATAAAGAATATTTGCCAAAGGCACGGTCAGAACATGTGGTGCTTATTGTTTGTTTATTACGTGTAAAATGTAACTCTCTTCATTGAATGTTCATAATATTGGTGTACACAAATTTATGATGGCTACATAATGTATTTTTTTCTGGTGCAAGGACTCCTTGAGCAAAAAGTTTGGATTTAAGGGAAAAAGAAACCTTCAGTAAGCCTGATTGAAACTTTAACCCTGATATACTCTTAACAGAAAACTAAACTAGATTAAGATGATGTCTCCCTGGTGCTGATGAATCTTTATTGGAATTAATTAGATTGATTTATTTTCTAGTTGTTTAAGTAACGTTATCGAGTTTCATTTATGCTGGGTATTTTTCACTACTCTAAATACGTGTCCTGGCTAGTAACATAATATATATTATATTTTGCTAATGGGTTAAGGTTGAGGAAGCAAGATATAAAAAGAAGTGTATGCAAACTCGAGTGGAGGAAGAGTGAAATAACTTTTATTTGAGAAAAACCTTAGTGCACTCATTATGAACACGAGTTTCTATATCCCCATTACCGGTGAACTAGACACAATTAAACTGGTGACTATTTTTGTTAGTTCACTGGTGTGGGTTTTATATAATCAATTTGGTCGAAAAGTACATCTTAAATATATCTAATAATATTATCATTCTTGAAGTGCTGGTAACTCATGTTTGGTACCATGGATTTGGAGCTCCCTACACGTGTGGTATCAGACGTTGATTGGTGTTTAACTCGAGTTTTCTTCCTGATAAAATAAAGACGAACAGATCAATAAAGTTTTATTATTTAAATGTATTTTTGTGACAGGTAAAATATGGACGGACATTATTTTTAAACATAATTTATACTTATTCTTATTCTTAAGTAAACGACCTAAAGGTTGGTTTAGTGCGATTTACATACATCCGGAGCTGGGCATGCACTCATTCTTTCAGCTAGTTAGTGCTGCATGCACTATCTGGTGTAATCCCATGTACTAGGGGAGTTCAGGAAGTGTGGTGGTTCACCGTTGCCTACCACAGTGAATTTCTATGAGTGGGTGCGAAAGGGCCTAACAATTTTACTGGAAAGGTATTTTCACATGGATTTCAAGGTTATTTTACACGTGACAATAATCTTAAGACTGATGGCTTTACTTTCCCTACCGAAGGAAGTTGTGCTACGGATTATTATCTCTCAAGAAAAATCCATCGGCCCTGGATGGTATTGAACATCAGATCCTGAGCTGAGCACTTTACTCCAAGACCGCTTAACTCAACAATTTGTATTAATATTTTAAAAAAAACATATTTTATGTTGAAAATACTCAACATTGGCTTGTTTTACAAATAAAATTCCACACACCCGTAGCTTGAATATTATTACAAAATGACAGATACTAGTGTCGAAATCAGTAAATAAATTAAACATTGCCGAACTAAGAACAACCCGTTGTTGCGAATAATTGCTACCTTCTATCTGGCCTTTTGTTTGATTAAAGTTTGTAAGAGCGACACGGACGTCCTAAATGTATAACTTAATTTTATTTGGTTATCTTAATAATTGTATATTAGATTAATGTAAATAACAATGTAGTGATAGTCCATTGGAAGATATTAAAATAAATAAAACTCGTGAGACTTATACAATGTAATATGTTCTGTGTGTTTACCAAACATTTATTCATACATTTCTAAGTACACTATAGTCACGACTGTCCGGTCTAAAGAGATGGCATTCTGGGCCGGATAACGGAAAAGCCGGATAATACAAAATCTGGGTGTAAAATGGATGAAATTATTATTATTAGCAGCGCGTCTTACTAACCATTCGGGTTATACGCAATTACGCTAATGTGTAATGGATGATAGTGAGATGAAATGGAGGACCTACAGTTAAACATAACGTAAGATACAAACCACGGTGGAGGCCTGGCACTCCACACATTCACAAGCTGTGGTTAATACTCGTATTGTAAGAGGTGAAGGAAGTGTTTGGTAATCAGATAAATCTGTGCTGGGACCGAGGATTGAACCCCGGACTCCCAGCACAGAAGTCCGACACCTTACACCTAGACCACCAGGTCACCTGATTCACATTATAAATTCAGTCAGTATTTTAGGGTAGATATCAGCCAGTTTGTTTATTTTAAAACGCACTTTTTAACACCAAGAACCGGGCCGGATAATACCGAGGACTGGATAGTCAAAATCCGGATAATCGTGACTCTGTTTTATTTCTATATTTACACTCGTGCCAATGGGCACGCGCTGTAAAGCGTCAAACTTCTAATATACTGGACTATCAGTGAGAAGGAGATTAGGGTTAGAATTTTTATGGGAAGGAGGGGTTGGTTAGAATATTTACCATAAGGGTATTGAGTTTCGAGTCTCGACCACAAAAAGATTGCGGCTTGAATTCCGACGACCGTAAAGTTTAAGTTCGTATCTTGACCACAAAGAAGTAAAAGATTGAATCTATATGACAAGTATATTGAGGTTTAAATTTAATAACAAAGAATTCAAGTGACAAATAGGTTGAAGTTTGAATATCAATGACAATGACGTTTAGGTTCAAAATTTGACATCCGTTTCGTTGGCCACATGGTCTAACCCTCTAGGTTAATCCCTCTCTCTTCATGCAAATACGGGTACACTTCCTTTACAAATAACCTTCTTAATCCCTAGAATAATTGGTATAGTTGGTTTGAAATTGTATAGCCCGAACCGGTAGTAAGGCGCGGTGGTAAAAACAAAATATCGGACAAGGAGGTTGACGTATTAATCTTGAATACAAGGAGGTTGAAGGTTGAATCTCGATGACCAGTAGGCTGAGGTTTGAATCTCAATAAAAAGTAGGTTGAGCTTTGAATCTCTATGCCAAGGAGATTGAGGTTCGAATCTAGGCTGGGTGCATCGGTGGTGGTTTTACAGATTTTCTCTATCCTTGTAGTTATCTCCTCGCTTCCCTCACACTAATCCGGGTGTCTTTAATTCACATTACTCTCCTAGACCTAACACTTTAGATTACATTGGTAAGACTTGCTAATAAAATATTTATTTACTCTTATAATCTTTCAGCACGGCTGTGAGTTCAGCAACTTGCAAGAATGTCAAGTAAAACAGTTTGCATAACTTAAAGGAAACACTTTTAATTTCATTGTCGGTATTGGAGCTTTAGTTTTAATATTGGTTTATAATATCAGCTAATGACTTACAAATAAACATAACTATGAAATATTCATAACATAGATTTGGAAAATTTCAACCATATACACAATTATTTCTGTTTTACTAGGAATTGAACCTGGGGCCAATATCTCAGTAAGCAGATGGACCACCAACCGAGCTAATGTGATCTTGAGCGTTTAGAGCTGGTGGCATGTATACCTGTACAGTGCTGCTACCGCGGTGAAGGGAATAAGTTAGGATCGGTCTTATTAGGTACAGTAGCCCCATGACTTCTTTGGTGCTGACTGAAAGCTCAAAGCTGACTTCTGACAGTCAACATTTAGGTAAATACCTACAGTCAGAAGTGACAGCTGCTAAACACATGTTTTTTCAGATCATATGGTTCGGCTTCGGGATACATAATTTGGTCTGGTAACTTTTCAAAGCCGTCAGCTGTCAGTCAACACCAAAGAAGCCATGGGTCAACTGTAGTACTACTAGTTTATTATTATAATTATATTTAGCACCACGTCTTACTACCCGTTCGGGTTATACGCTTACTAGATTGTAGTTCAAGAAAATGACCCACCAGTTCTGATTAGAGGTCCAGCAAAAGAACCACTTGAGTATTCAACAAGGCAGCAAATCCTCAAAACATGTCGCTTCATTGACATGGTTTGTACTTATCTCCGGATAAGTAAGGTTATATTAAACTGTAACTATGATTATTATGCTATCATGATACAGTGGATCACTTATTGACCAGGTATCAATGAGAATTTATACTTATATGAGGAAAGTTAAACATAGTCTGCAGTATAATCTACATTGAAATAATCTTATCTGACGGCTATAAAAGTCACTAGATTTCTTTATCACGTATGTATACGTCATTTCATATGACCTACAGCTCCAAAATTTGATATCTACAAAATATCACTTCTAATGTAGTAAAAATACATAATTTTTGGTCATAAAATATTTATGTTTTTATTTTCTAAAACATTTTTCTTGCCAAAATGCTACTATACATATTTAGTCAAATTGGAGACTTGTGTGAGAGAACTAATCACAGGTACAGTTCAAGTAAACTATCCTTACCATAGCAATATTTCATGACAAAACACTGCCTTGGATAAAATAGTTGATTTGTTTTTAACAATAGGCTCAATCACAAAATTAATTATCAGCTTAAACAAGACGATACCAATGGAAAGGGTAATTTTACATGAATCTCACCTACAATAGCGGGGAAAGAAGATGGGTTGGTAGCTATAACCAAGTTCATCCAGGCGAGACACTAGCCTTCTTAAACCCGCCTCGGTGGCGTAGTTAGCTAACGCGCTTATCGTGTAGAGCTCGACTGCTGAGGACGGGGATATCGAAGTTCGAATCTCGGTCGGGTGAACTGGGGGTGGCTTTTCCTAAAATGGTTTTATAATCTCCCTCCACACAAATGTGGGTTCACTTCCTCTAATTACACCTTACCAATTCCTAATCCATTAGCGTAATTAGTACTTAAAGCCTATAACCCAAACGGGTAGTAAGACGCGGTGCTAAATAATAATAATAACACCAGCTTCAACCTTCCAGTAACTAAAAAGCCAGACGACGATGATTCTAACGTCCTAATAGGAGCATCTGTCCTACAGCAGACCACGTATCCCCAACGTCAGTGACACTCTTGTATTCATCCACCTAGGCGTGCACTGCGTGGGTGCCGTGGGTGCCATGTCACCCTCACTATCCACACACACAAAAAAGAGTAAAAGTTAAAGTGACAAACAAACGAAGAACTTTTTTGTTTTAGAGAAACCACATCTATTAATATTCCAAGGATAGTGATTAATGTAGCTACAACAGCTACAACACCTTATGATCCCATTCATCTAACAAAGGTTGGTTGTGGATACAGAATTAGATAGTTTATAAAAAATTGTTTCCTTGAACCGGTGGTTGACATTTTAATGTATAATGTATGTTTTTCAAAGAATAGTGTTGTAAAATATAACATTGATCCTTTCCTGTTTTTAATTTATTGTAATTGTTAAAAACAAATTCCTAGGGTGATAGGTAGCCTTGATTCCGCCCTCTTTGTCTACCAACCGACACTCTGCGCATGCTTGTGTTCAACCATACGTGATTGTAATATGAGAACAGGAATAGCTTTTTTTGTTTTATCTTAACTCGTTTGAGAATGAGTCTGGTGTTGGCATCCTTAGGATAAATTTTTAGTTCAGTGAGCAGTAGACCTCACTCCTTCCATTTAAAAAATACTAAGTACACCATTCTAAGAATCATGTCATGTTATCTAGCTTTTTAACACGATCGTGATAGTCTTGTCACACCCAATATCAAACTAGTTTACGGGTATAAATTGACAAATGAAGACTTTAACAGAAATTTGTTGACCTGAAGATGTGCAACTGCTATTAAAATTACAATCATTTTTGCCAAAAATCGAAAATGTCATCACCCCTTCTCCCTCTCAGATGCATCTCAGGAACTATCCTCAGTCCTTGAGACTTTATCCGAAAATATGTATCCACTCCCACAACCCACTCCGGCCTCCCTTCCTTCCCAGACAGATCTCTGAAACCACTGGGGCTATGGGGCGAAATTGTAAAAATAGTTTTGTCTACAATGAAAATTTCTCAAACACTTTGTAAATGTGTATGATTGCATCATGTATATGTCATAAATTTTCCATTTTTAAATATATATATTTAAAAAAAAAAATCTTACTTCTTTTTGTGTTTTATTCAGTTGATAAGAATATTTATTTTCTTTAGTTTAAACAAGATCGTAAGGATTTTTTTTTTCTGTTTTACCTAAATATTGCACAATCTTCTCAGGAGATCGCTATTTTTCGCTAATACAGTCTCAATATTTCTGTTTGGATTTAAAATTGAAAACTTTCTTTAATTTATCCATGATTTTAAAGTTGAGATTTTTTCTTTGGTGTTAAAGTTTGCCAGAAAAATAAATACTTGTGTTAATCTACTGAACAAAAAAACATGTGAGCGACTTCCATATTGAAACGAATAAGCAGATTGAAAAACTATGTATACACATTGTTCTTTCTAGGTTAAAAGATTATTCCTGTAAAGTTTTATTAAAATAGGTTCTTGCATTTGTCAGTTATCGTGGAACAAACAGACAGACCCATTTTTGAGAAGCCACCAAATTTAAACAGATAAACTGAAAGAAAAACCATGTATATAAAATATATTTGCCCTTTCCTTTCAAAATAGCATCAAAATGTGTCAACTCATTTGATTGTCATCACGTAACCAGGATGTGGACATGCAGACTAAATGCCAAATGCTCAAGTTAAAGGGAACCTCGCTTCACTTGGTTAAGTAAACTGAAGTATAAACTTGATAACTTAGGATATCTCGATAACTTTCGATATATTTAAATAATTTGATAATATATACAGAAAAAAAGAATTTTACGAAGATTTTCCATCGCATATTTCTATCGCTTATGTAGCAATGGTTGTTTCCTTTTAGATCGTAATGAAAGAAAATTCATGATAAAACGAATGTTCAATTGACACAAGGATCTAACCCACGTCCCTGGTCACGTGGTATGAGGTACTACTGTCTCAACAGATCAAATTGTTTATTACGAGAAGATCACTGTTCGAATCCTATTTGGGTGCATTGAGGGTAGGTTTTTTTTCTTCTTAAATAGTTTCCGTACCCTACACTCCAATTTGGGGTGTGTTTCTTCCTATAATATTAAAACTTTCTCAATTCCAATCATTTATTGTAGCTATGCGCATAGCACAAAAGGATAGTGAGACACAATACACACACACACACACACTCACATTCATATAAAGCAGTGCTTGAAAACATTTGAGAAAAAAGTGATGAACTATCCTTTAAAAAATTAAAACCTTTCAAACTCTGGAATAATAAAGGTTCTCTATGACGCCACGGTCAAGAAAGCTTTCAACAAGGGGAGGTTACTCCTGACCAACAAATTGAGTTTGTAACTGAGGAATAATCTGATTGAATGTTACATTTGGAGCATCGCGCTGTATGGAGCAGAAACTTGGATAGGGATATATACAATAAATACTTGCAGAACTTTGAAATGAGTTGGAGAATATAGTTTGGAGAAAACTTGAGAATATCATATTCTGAAAATTGAAAAATGACACCTGGACACGGGAATCGAACCCGGGACCTTCAGCTTAGTACGCCACTGCTCTTACCACTGAGCTATCCAGGATTCGTCCCGTGCCCATGGTCATTCTTCACTCATAGTTTAAGGCAGAGTCTAAGATGGACGTGCGGAAGTCGTCAGCTTATAAACATGTGATTATATGAGATCACAGCCATCAGACAACGCAGCCAAGGCCGACTCGGTAGTGGCATTTTGCAGCCAATAGACAATTATAGAATATCAGGTGGGCAGAAAAGGTGACAAATGAGGAAGTCCTAAGAAAAGTGGGTGCAAAGAGAACCATACCATTTTGGATGTGATGCTTCGGTACAAATCAAATTTGTTTGGACATATTCTTATCTACTATCTTCTGCACGACGTCGTAGAAGGAAAGGTTGTGAGAAAGAGGACCTTAGGAAGAAGGAGGATTCAAATATTGGATTACTTGAAATAGAAAAGAAAATTCTGGAAGCTGAAGGGGAAAGCATAGGGCAGGCTACATTGGTGGTTTAAGTACACTGACAAAAGAAATGGACCTGTCGTAAGACAGAACACATAATAATAATAATAATAATAATGACGCATAGTTTTTAAGGTGTTTACGATGGTGTCAAAAATAATAATATAAAGCATCCCATCCAGTTTCAACCTCGAAAAGTGAATGGTGTTCTATCCCCAAATATGGTAGGGGGAGTTGTGCGCTCAACAATGCGTTCATTGTCTTTCGTTAGCTCCGTGCGGCATGCGGTTTCCAGTTACCAATGACTTAATTCATCCGTCTGGAGGTTTACGAGGTGAAGAAGTGCACGATTTAATACAACACAATCCTCAAGGTCTCAGGTTTCTTGTATTTATTTACCATGACGTGATCATCTTAATGGGTAGGGAAATGAAAGGGAGAAAAATAAGAGCAGCTTCTTTTTTAGTTTAAGTGATTCAAGCTTCTTTTGTCTTATTTATATTTCACCACCAGCTCAATGATAGGTTCTCCAGATAGAAGCATCACACTTTTAATGAGTTAACAGAGAAGTGCTAGGCTCGCACTGTTAATGGGTCAACATTGTTAAGGGGGAATGTTGGGGAAGCGAGAAAATGTCAGTGTTTTTTGAAGTTTTTATATTAAAACTTTTTTTCGTCAAAAGAAATAAAATATTTCTTTAGTAGAAACATTAAGTTTAATTTTATTCACATGGTAACCCCAATAGTTCTTGAATATCTGTCAATGGTGTCCTGCAATTTAATGACAACTTTTTCTCTTCATTTAACAATTTTCTCATCTAATGCAGTTATGCTCATGATATATATTCTGTTGAGGTCACCATCTGAAGAAAATTAAACTCTAGTATGTTTCTACTGGAACAAGATTGAATTTATTTTGCCCCACCCCCCTCCCCCCCAAAAATTGTTGCTATTAAAATTGACCTTAACTCTCGTCCACTACACTCCCACATTAAAGGGTTAAAAGAGAGTCGTAAGCCTCACTCTTTCAATAGGTTAGCAAAGAGTTACTAGCGTCACATTTTAATAGGTTTGAAAATATCTGCGGGCCGCTAGTTGAAAAATCCTGGTATAATGTGTCACTATCACGTTAGACTGGCCTGCTGATGATGGGAAGATCGGGGTTCAAATCCCGATCTAGTTTAATGGGCTGGTTTTGGTTCCCCACTTTCCTTTCACGCAAATGCTGGTGGATTACCTCTAAAATGCTTCCTTATCCTTATTTCATTGGGATAATTATCATACCAGTATATGCGTATAGCCTGAACAGGGAGTAAGACGCACTAATTATATATATTAAACCATTTTACCCCTTCTTCCTTTCCCATTAAAAAATGTACATTTCTTCTAAATTATGGCTCCCTCATTCCTATCTCATTAGTTGAAAATTGAGTGTATGGGTAACACAGACACATATTCTTGGTTAGATGCAATACAAAATAAAGTTTGCAAAGACATTAGCAATATCTTAATTATTTTTATTATTTCTCTGCAATTTTGCAGTAATCGCTAAAGAGCTCTAAAATACGTTGATTGTCATTAACGGTTTATTACTCTATTTTACAGTAGTCTCGTTTTTTACGTAAATCGTTGCACTTTTATTATTTTAACCATTTCTCCTAACGAGTAGTTTAAGACAACGGCTATTTCCCCACATTGCAAAGATTATTAAGACGTCATGAATCATTTCTTGCCAGTTTGTACCCTGAAACAGTAGATTAAAGAAGAGAAAGTAAATAAGAATTGTTTCAGATATTTTGTGTTTTCTTTAATGTAAAGATATCGTGTTTGGAAACCCTCTCCAAGCTAATGTTGCAACAAAAAAAAGTGGGAGCGTAAAGTATTTTGTTATGTTCTGTATTTTATTATGTTCTGAAGTTTGCTATGTTTTGTATTTTGTTATGTTCTGTATTTTGATATGTTCTGTATTTTGATATGTTCTGTATTTTGATATGTTCTGTATTTTGCTATGTTATATATTTTGTTATGTTTTGTATTTTGCTATGTTCTGTATTTATTGTTTACCTGATATATGGGTATGAATTTTTTTACTGTACTAGTACAATCGTAATTAACGACCCCCATTTTCATATTAATTGACCTAATTAACAGTCAGAAAATTTCAATAGATCTACTTTCACGTGTTCATACGTGAAGTCATATTAAATTCATATGTCACATTTGTTAGATAATGACAATACCTTTAAAATAACATTAATAGTTAGTAAAATTTCATCAATTTTGACTTCAAAAATATGTTTATATTTTCTAAAGGGTACTTTAAATGTATGGTTGAAGAAAAATCAAAGTATAGTTTGGATTTTTTGAGTTAACAGTCATAATAATATGCTTTAAAAAACTCATTGATATCCTACTCGATGCATTTAAGACTAACTTATATTTATAAGCGTGTCAGTACGCCAAAATGTATATTATTATGACATAGTTAAAAAAAATCCTTAAGTTTATTTACATGTCAATTCCTCTATACAAGACCGTTCTCTCGAAAAATAGTGAAATGTATTTGCTGAAGAGGCTCACAGCATTTATCAACAAATGAAGGAACTTTTTTTGTTTAAGTCCCGTCCATATATATACTAAATATATGACTAAATAAATAGTAATGGGACTGCCAAAATAATAAAATTCAATATTTTTATTGATGTCGATGTTTCTTTACCCCCATAATACGAAAAAGATTTTTAATACAGCCTGTCTATCTTTTACTGGGTATAGAGCCTAAAATATTTTTACCGATAGGGCTAAAACTTATTATTTATGGTTTTCATAAGTTTCCTCAGTGGAGTTTTTGAAATTATCAATCCAAACCTAAAATTAATGGTAGTTTACTTAAGGGTAAATAGAAAAAAAAAAGATTTTGATCTTCTTTAACTATTTTTATTAAATTATATATTCAAATATTCTTTAACATTGCAAACAAAATGGCAGTTTTTAATTTCTTAATGAAATTGATTTTGAGGGTATTTAACGTAAGCAAAGATTTTCAATTTAGATCATATCCCCACAACTCTTTGAGATACGAAATAACTTATCATCGCAAAGATGTATTACTATTGAAAATAAAAATGAAACTTTATTTTTAAAATCCAATAATTTCTAAGATTTTGGCGAATATATTTTTTAATGGAGTTCCGGGAAATTGGTTGTTTTTCTCTTTGGTGAAAAGATATGTTACCATTTCTTCAACATGTTTCTGTGACGGTGTATAGTATTTTAATTCATATGCTTTTGTGAAATGTTTCTGCAGCAATGTATATTATCTTGTTTCGCATATTCTACTAGTTTTAGGTGAAATATCTCCATTTTTAGAAAAAGGATCTATAAAGTCTGTGTGGTGCATTTATTCACTATATTTATTATTCTGACAACATCACAGAGAGATGTAATTTAACGTTACCTTACAGCGATGTCTCAACGACGGCTGTGCAAACAGGGCCGCCAATAAGGAGGTACCAACTGGCGGACAGAATAATTATTTCGTAACTTGAGGGCGCGAGACCTCCCGTGATATTATTCGCAATAAGTTCAGGCCAAGATAAAAGAAAAGCAGAATTAATCGGCTCGAGCCGTAAAAGACAGATTGTATTGGGAATTTAGCGTGAGCATTCTAAGCACAAACATATTAGGACATGATTTATGAACCTCAACCTCCCTCCACCTCACATCAGCATCACACAACTCATTTGGTTACGCTGATGAAATGTGGATGAGTAAAGTATACTTTCGAATATATGTAACTACATTCACGTGAAGGCAGAGTGGAAAACCATTTGGTGAAAATCACTCGGGCCAAAATTCAAGCCTCGATCTCTTGTATTTTTGCACCGTATCATATTACCTGTCCATGCTATAGGCATGTACCCTTAATACGCTAGTGAGCTAGTAATGAAGAATATTTAATTCAGAGGAAGTGTACCTGCACTTGCTTGGAGAGAGATTAGAGAACCATTTTGGAAAACCCATCCTCAGTACACCCAACCAGGATTTGAACCCTACCATTACACATTAGCGTAAGTGCGTATAGCCCGAACGGGTAGTAAGACGCGGTGCTAATAATAATAAACAGCTAATGTGTTTATTTTTTTTACTATTTATCCTATGAATATGTTAAACAGGACGAATCTTGTAACTCGAACGGGTAGTAAAAAAAAGAAAAAAATTGTATTAACATTAACTCACCTCTAGACATATACATAAAAAAAAAGGTAATTTAGACATTGTAGTTTCAACTGGCGGCCCACGATACTTTTTTGTTTTGTGGCCCACGAATATTCTTGGAAAATTAATCTACTGTGGTAAAATTGATGTTTTTAGGCCAGAAACGGAAAGTTTCACCTCTCGTGGGATATGATGTTCATGTTTAATTACTTCCATACATCTGCTGTATTAGATTTAAATATCAAAGATAATATATTTTAGTCGGAAAATTTGTTTAGTATGTAACCAAAAAAACTTAAAATTAGCGTTACTCATTTCATTCACAATTAAATACCTGTTATTGTTTTTGTATAACTTGATAAGAACTAGCCGACTATGACTAGACTCGTGGATTCATTTGTGTCCCTCGGGCACTTTTAAGTCGGATACCCCTGATCTAAAGCATCAGGAAAGTATGCAAATATCGTATTTTTAGCCGTTAATCTTTATTCAACTACATAGTCAGTGCCAAAATTACATTCATTTCTTCTTCATGAATAGAGTAGTAGTTATGGAAGCTATCTACAGGCTTTACGGAAGCGGTTTCATCATGGACAGTAACTCAACGTGGGAGGCAAAACATTATCCAACAAATTTACACAAGTTATAAAAAGGGACCCACCTCGGTGGTGTAGTTAGCTAACGTGCTAGTTTCGTGTCGAGCTAGACTTCCGAGGACGGGCAGATCGAGATTCAACTCTCTCTCTCTCGGGTGAACTGAGAGTGGTTTTTTCGAGATGATTTTCTACTCTCACTCCACGCAAATGGTGGTTCAATTCCTCTATATTCAACCTTACCAATTCCTAAACCATTAGCGTAATTAGCACTTAAGCATATATTTATAACGGTTAGTAAAACGCGGTGTTAAATAAATGAAAAATAAAATATAAAAAGGTAACAAACACAGAATGGGGATAGTAACTCTCGTGGGAGGCAGAACATTATCTGACAAATTACACCAGTTATAAAATGGGAACAAACACAATGAGGGGATAGTAACTCTCGTGGGAGGCGGAACATTATCCGACAAACTACACCAGTTATAAAAAGGGAACAAACACAATGAGGGGATAGTAACTCTCCTGGGAGGCGGAACATTATCCGACAAATTACACCAGTTATAGAAAGGGAACAAACACAATGAGGGGATAGTAACTCTCCTGGTAGGGAGAACATTATCTGACAAATTACACCAGTTATAAAATGGGAACAAACACAATGAGGGGATAGTAACTCTCCTGGGAGGCGGAACATTATCCGACAAACTACACCAGTTATAAAAAGGGAACAAACACAATGAGGGGATAGTAACTCTCCTGGTAGGCGGAACATTATCCGACAAATTACACCAGTTATAAAAAGGGAACAAACACAATGAGGGGATAGTAACTCTCCTGGGAGGCGGAACATTATCCGACAAATTACACCAGTTATAAAAAGGGAACAAACACAATGAGGGGATAGTAACTCTCCTGGGAGGCGGAACATTATCCGACAAATTACACCAGTTATAAAAAGGGAACAAACACAATGAGGGGATAGTAACTCTCCTGGGAGGCGGAACATTATCCGACAAATTACACCAGTTATAAAAAGGGAACAAACACAATGAGGGGATAGTAACTCTCCTGGGAGGCGGAACATTATCCGACAAATTACACCAGTTATAAAAAGGGAACAAACACAATGAGGGGATAGTAACTCTCCTGGGAGGCGGAACATTATCCGACAAATTACACCAGTTATAAAAAGGGAACAAACACAATGAGGGGATAGTAACTCTCCTGGGAGGCGGAACATTATCCGACAAATTACACCAGTTATAAAAAGGGAACAAACACAATGAGGGGATAGTAACTCTCCTGGGAGGCGGAACATTATCCGACAAACTACACCAGTTATAAAAAGGGAACAAACACAATGAGGGGATAGTAACTCTCCTGGTAGGCAGAACATTATCTGACAAATTACACCAGTTATTAAAGGGGAACAAACACAATGAGGGGATAGTAACTCTCGTGGGAGGCGGAACATTATCCGACAAATTACACCAGTTATAAAAAGGGAACAAACACAATGAGGGGATAATAACTCTCCTGGTAGGCAGAACATTATCTGACAAATTACACCAGTTATTAAAAGGGAACAAACACAATGAGGGGATAGTAACTCTCCTGGGAGGCGGAACATTATCCGACAAATTACACCAGTTATAGAAAGGGAACAAACACAATGAGGGGATAGTAACTCTCGTGGGAGGCGGAAAATTATCCGACAAATTACACCAGTTATAAAATGGGAACAAACACAATATGGCTTTTAAAAATAAACGAACACACTTCACACTATACATTGCTGCCACTGGACAAAGAGGTCAAAGCCATATTGTGTTAATTCCTTTTTATACGTTTTTAATTCGCCTTTCCTGTACCTTCTTCCAAATATTTATAACAAGTCACAATACCTAATCTACTAAATGTGTACATAAATAATACCATTTGTAGATTTCACTTTCTATCGAAAGTACCAATATATATAAATAAAGCTAATAAAATAATATTATTGTTAGCTTCAACAAAAGTAAATGTTTTTAGATTCTAAATGATTCTTCCTACTATGTTCTTAATGTAGATCTTTGTGTTTTTGATTTTTTAAATATAAAAAACCAGTTTTCAAACTTATTAAGTTAGCTGATTAATTTTACGTTTGTTTTGAAACTATTTACCCATATAACTATTTTCTTGAAAGACCACATGATATTCGTTTTTTTTTTAATTACAATTTGTGATAGTGAATTTGTAGAGACACTTTTTATCAAGGTTTTAGAAAAACTCTATATTAATTTCTTTAAATGCGTACAACCCGAATGTGCAGTAATGTAAGATGATGACAAAAAATTCTTTAGTAAATAATGGCCATCACTGGCAGTGGTTGGTTTCCTGTTATTTTTTTCCAACTTAAATCACCATTGGTAAGAAGTTTGGAGTTCGATTCCCAACTGAGTTGATAAGGGGAAGTTCTCAAAGTTTACGGATAGCTTTCTTTGAGTTCTTCTCCACACTCTACTCTACTCGGCAGATATAGTCTTTAATAAATCTCGTGTTGAAGGTAATAAATTGTTTTTATTTAGTTGAGAAATGTAACGTGCACTTTTTAAAGTTACTAGTCATATTATGAGTTTCGTTGGGACCCATATTGGTGGTCAAATGGCCCAAGGTGCCACTCTCACAATAGACTGTATTGTCGATGGGTGGGGAGATCGGTGTTCGATGTGGTGTGATGAGAGTGTTTTTACCTAAATTGTTTTCCATCTACCTCCAAGCAAATACAGTTACACCTCCTTTATATGTATCCTTCCTCATAATTAACTCAAGCGCTATTAGTTCATAATCATACTATTCTCAAACTAATGTAAGAAGTTGTACTGAAACAAACATCGTTGTGAACACTGAATAAATGTAAGGCTTGTCTTGTCTAGTTTACCGGTGACAGGGAGGTCGGGGATAGAATCCCAGCTTGATGGCATGAGGATGTATTTCCTTAATGGTTCCTCACTCTAATTCTATGCAACTTTTCCTCTAAATTATACATTGTTCAATACCACACATCATCGTCATTATTAAAAGGTGTGGTATGTATAGTAAGATGTGGTGAATTTTATAAATACATTATAAAAAACATACATTCTTAAGTAATTCTAAAAAAAAACAGTCTTACATTGTAAAAAACACTTTGGAATTCCGAAGTGATATTTTTTTAACTTTTTTTTAAAAATCATCTACAACTTATATCTATTTGGTTTACTTACGAAAATGGTCATTAGGAATCTTCTGGCAGGACGTAGATTAAAGAAATAGCTGGAAGCATGTATATATCTATCTATAATGGGAAACAAGAAAAAGCTTATTTTTAAATGCACATTTTTTTAAAGAGCAAATAGTTAATAATATCATATTCTCGTCAGTGGAAGAGGCGAAGTGTCATCAGCGGGTAAACAAGATATTTCATAGGATGAACCACTCATTTCCTTCCCTCTCGCTCTATTTGGAACATCGGCGTTAGAATGTAATAGTGCTTAGATAGGTTAAGTTAATCAAATTAATATGCAGCCCACTTCGCAAAACAAATTATAATTCACTCAGTGGGCTTCGTCCGGTCTACTTATTCTTAAGTCCACAACTCGAAGATTAGTTTGATGTGATATTTTATTTCTTATCCATCCGGAGCTGGTAGCAGACTCAACCCTTTGTCTGGTTAGTGACGCCTGCACCATCTGATAGAAATTACATGTTATAGAGAAATTCAGAACTTTTGGTTGTCCCCCATTGCCTTCCCCACTGAATTTCTACAAGCAAGTGTGAAAGAGCCTACCAAGTTTGCCGGGAAGGGCATTTTAACATGGCTTCAAAGATTATTTTCAATGCCACAATCAACGTAGGACCAACAACTTTACGTTCCTACAAAGGAAGCTGTTATTACCCAATAAAAATCCGCCAGCTAGGATTGAACTCACGAATATCGGGTCCTGAGACTAGCACTTTACCCGAAGACCGTCGAGGTCGAGTTACGTCCGGTAAAGAAAGTTAACTGTATCAGCCGTCTGGGAGATCTTGAAAAGTGAGAGGATGACGTTAGGATGCTGCTCGGGACGTCTCAACCCACGACCGGCATCGCTTGAAACGGGAGCAATTTGGGGCCCTCCTGCCTCCCATCTCTCTCTCTTTCAAGGACGTGCGGCCTTGATACACATCTTGAGGTGATTTATCGAGACCTTCTTGACCTCACACACACACTCACATACACACACAATTTAAATAATCTACCTGATGTTTGTCTTGAGGCAGTTAGTTTTATTGCGCGTCACGGTCGTGAAAGAACCGCCATGTTCGGATCGTGAAATGATGGGTGATGGGTGATGGGTGTCCGGTTGAAAAACTGTTTATGTTCTTATATTATATTTATTTTGTTATATTATGATAAAATATAATATATACAGTAATCTCAACAGGAGATATACCCTCATCCGTGGTCGCATGGTCACGTGGTCAAATGAGTCACTCCAGTTTTGGACTGGGTTGCAGGAGATTGAGTTTCGAGTGTCTTTCCATATACTGAATACATCTTTGATTTACTATTTACCACTCTCCAGCTACAAAACTGTGGATATATCTCCTCTAAAATTATACCTCCCTAATCCCTGTTCCATTAGTTTTATTAATGTAAGCATTTAACCAGAATGGGTACACAGACGCAGGGGAAAATACCCCATAAAAAAAGAAGGGATTGATTCCTTGTACCTTGTTTTTAAATACATTTAATTTTTTCTACGACATCGTATTTTTATCTGGGCTATACATATTTTAAAATACTTTAATGGTGTCAGAATGAAGAAAGTAAAATGTATTTATATTGATAAATTTAATTAAAAAGCTTTTAGTTCACTTTACATAACATTTTGACTGGTTTTTACAAACCTAGTGTGTGTATTTATTATTATTATTAGCACCGCGTCTTACTACCCGTTCGGGTTATACGCACTTACGCTAATGTGTAATGGTAGGGTGATTGATGAGATGAAATGAAGGACCTACAGTTTAACGTGGAATCCGAACCACGATGGACGCTTGGCATTCCCCACATTCACAAGATGTCTTGTCAAAGGTTAAGGAAGGGTTTTATAATCAGATAAATCTGTGCCGGGACCGAGGATTGAACCCCAGCCACCAGCACAGATGTCTGACACCTTACCCCTAGACCACCAGGTCACCTGTGTTATATTATTAATAATTATCATACTAAATTTGAACTTTTAACTATATTTTGTTGGTTCTTTTAACTATTTTTTTAGCACTGCAGCTTATTACCCGTTCTGGTTGTAAGCTTATGTACTAATTAGGCTAATGGTTTTAGAGCTTAAGAAGAAGAAGAAATGTACCTGCATTTGCGTGAAGGGAAAATGAAGAACCATATTGGAAAAAATATCCTTAGTACACTCGTCTGAGATTCGAACCTTTATCTTCTTGTAATTGGCAGTCTAGTCTAATTACGAGAGTAACGCATTAGACCAGGTGGCAACCGAAGCGGGTTTTTAACAATAACACTTGTAATTGGGCGAACATTTAAAAACTGTAATCGTGAGTTTCACTGTGGGTTAAGGTATATTTCCTTTTCATTGACGATATTTTAACGCATCTATAAGCTATTATTTATCTACATATGTGTGTGTGTGTATATGTGTGTGTATAGATAGATAGATAAACTATAAATTATATTTTATAACCTCGTAATCATTATTATTATTATTATTATTATTATTATTATTATTAGCACCGCGTCTTACTACCCGTTCGGGTTATACGCACTTACGCTAATGTGTAATGGTAGGGTGATTGTGAGATGAAATGAAGGACCTACAGTTTAACGTGGAATCCGAACCACGGTGGAGGCCTGGCATTCCTCACATTCACAAGATGTCTTGTCAGAGGTGAAGGAAGGGTTTGGTAATCAGATAAATCTTTGCCGGGACCGAGGATTGAACCCCGGACGCAACCTCGTAATCGAATATTTTAAATGCGTTTAATTTCTTAATAAATAACTTTATTTTGTAGAAATCAAAATGAAAATTACTCGAAACTACAAAATGTTGAATGAACTTGTGCCACTTTGCCATGTTATGAGTGTCCATCCTTGATATTTTCTAGTTCTTCAACAGAAGTTTGAATGATATCATTTTACGAAATGATGATATATGTAAATGCTAGTAGTTAAGTAACAGGAAATAGTCTACGAGCTGCCCTTGGTTCTCCATAGAGTACATACATACTACTGTAAGCTCCTTGCCTTAGGAGGATTGAATTATTTTCATTAGCTGGTCTTCCTTTAATAACAGGATGTTATTCATTATTATACTACCGTTATTTAAGAGAGGTATTTTGCTTTTTGTTTTTCTACAAAACAAAAAAAAAGAAGCTAACATCACCTACTCCAAAAAGATATAGAAAAATTGTATTTGTAAATATATATTTAAAACTGTGTGTTGGTTTGAAAGTTTATCCACTTTCAGTTATGTAAAAATGATGTTTCCGCGCACGGTGTCTTATACCCGTACGGCCTACCCACATATACCCCTTATGGAGTATAGTTAATAAAGGTAGAATTTAGATTAAATGTACTGGCATTTGAAACTTCCCTTGGTCCCCCTCACACAGGATTCAAATCTCAACATCCTCATCATTGTCAAACTAGACCAGATGAATTTTACTCCTTATCTAGCGTTTCCAAAAAAGCACATTTCAATTTTGATTTCAAGTATATTATAGTTGATTGCTTGAAATAGGATGACTATACACCATAAAACGATTACAAAGAGGGTTGTATTTAAAATAATGGTTGTTAATTAACAAAATTCCACTGCTCAAATGCGTTGAAACAGCTAAAGGCAAAGGCTTTGCGGACTATAATATAGTATGGTGTTATTTTATTGGTACCTCGTCTTGCTAACCTTTCTGTTACATTAATAGTTTTACGGATAAGGAAGGTTTTATAAGTATATATATATATATATATATAAAAAGAGAGAGAGAGAAAGGACGTGTTCTCGTATTTGCGTGGAGGGAGAATGTAAAACCATTTGAAAAAAAACCTCTAAACCCGAACGATATTCGAACCTCAATCTTCCCGTCATCGACAGTATAGTCTACTGTGAGAGTAGCACGTTAGACCATTCGGCCAACAAAGCAAGTTATATTGTTTTGTTCCTGTTGGTTGTAGATCCAATGCACCGACTATCAGTAATAAGTTTATTTTAAAATAACTACATTATTGTGCTTTAAAGGACGTTGCTTGCTTGCGGCGTCATGGCAGGTCAAGATGGGATTTCCCATATTAATAAATTTACATTTTATTCAACGAATTTTAAAGATATAATGTTGAAAAAAATAAGTTTTTAAATAATTATTCTAAAGACAGTTTTAATGTGTCACAAAATTATTATTTTATCTTTAAGTAGTTTTTTTTTTAAATGTATATTTTTTATAAATCTACGATTATTTGGCTCAGTCGTGAAAATGGTATATAAGAATCTTCCTGCAAGTATGTAGATTTAAAAAGTTCGTGCTAGCATATGTCTATCTTGAATAGGAAACAATAAAAAGATGATTTTAAAAAGCAAGTAAATGTTTTCAAAGTGCAAATAGTTACTGTAAACTCGTAATAGGAACAGAGGAAGTGATATCATTAGATAAAGGGGGGGGGGGGGGCT
>CABEEJ010001387.1:145842-161021 GCA_901482245.1 Timema douglasi
GTTGAACTGCTCATTTTCTTCCCTCTCTTTCTATTTTATACCTCGGTGTCTAAGTGTAATAGTGCTTAAACTGCTTAGGTGCGTCAATATGTAACCCACCTCACAAAGTAGCTTCGTAATCTCCAACGCAGGCAAAGTCGTTAATTCCAATGCACAAATATAAGAGGGAGTAAAAAGGATTCCAGCTTGTCGTAATTAGTCAGCATTCCAACTACACCTCAACAATCTACGTGTCTTGCTGCCTCACGATCTGTCAGTACTACCGACCACTTTAACCACGAGCAGTTTGAGGGCGGGGTGAGGAGGGACCGCTTTGGTACGTTTACAGAAATAACAATTTGAGCTGACCTTGGCTGACCTCTTGACACTTTGAGGATTTGAACTCTTATTGATCAAGTCTTCTGAACCCATCAGATGAGCGCTAATTTATTTCGACTACCTTGAGGCCATTCAACTACTACTGTAAATAGTAAGAGTTTAACAATAATTATAGATAACTAGTTTAACTATTATATAAAGATATAATTTTCCTAGTGTGTATGGATGGATAATTTAACTAATTATAGATAACCAATTTTACAACTAAATATAACTAGTTTAACTACTACCATACAAAACTAATTTAACTAATATTCAGAACGAGTTAAACAGTATAAAGAACTAGTTTAATTATACATATAGAGCTAATTTTCTTATAGTATATAGAAAATTTACCTAATTTACGTCTGACACCTTATCTCAGTCATTAGTCTACTGAGATAAGGGTCCCATGTTCGATTCCCGACATTGTCGAAGAACATATCATGTGTGAAATGTGGATTTACCCTTACACGGTGATGGATAATGCCGGGACCTGGTTGTTGTAACTGTTCGAAATTTATGTTAGCTTATAGATCCTGTGCTGATATAAATAGTAAAACTAGTTTAACTACAATAGAGAGCTAATTCAACTACTATACAACCCACAAAGCTGTGCACGCAAACTAAATGTCAGAATTATCTAATTTGGTTCGCAGGTGGCAGGTAAGTTAGCGTTCGAATATCTTTACTAAAATCTGTTATTACTAAATAGTTTATCTCTCTTCTACAAAAAGGCGGATACACTTCCTCTAAAACTCAACCTTTCTTTTCTCTAGCTCCAACAGAGAAATAAAATTCGTTAACCCCGGAGGGACAATAAGACGTGATGGTAAATAAACACTGCCATAGAGAACCAAGTTTAACTACTGAAGAGAACTAATCGATATTAATAAAATAAATAGAGTGTCTATCACGAGCATTGCACGAGATCTAATGCACGCAGTGATCTGAAATCTTAAAAAAATATTAAGTCTTATGCATGAACATGTGCACCTAGAAAAAGAAAATTTAAAATTTGTATTACAAATTTAAATTAATTATAATATGGATCGGAAGCAAAGCAATTTAAATTATTATTATTATTATTATTAGCACCGCGTCTTACTACCCGTTCGGGTTATACGCACTTACGCTAATGTGCAATGGTAGGGTGATTGTGAGATGAAATGAAGGACCTACAGTTTAACGTGGAATCCGAACCACGGTGGAGGCCTGGCATTCCCCACATTCACAAGATGTCTTGTCAGAGGTGAAGGAAGGGTTTGGTAATCAGATAAATCTGTGCCGGGACCGAGGATTGAACCCCGGCCGCCAGCACAGAAGTCTGCCACCTTACCCCTAGACCGCCAGGTCACCAGCAATTTAAAAATATATTTCTTCCGGGCAACTTTTGGTACTTCATCTACTTCGCCTACTTTAGCTATGAGCTAATATGCGGGTTGATTCAAACGTCTACATTTATAGGAGATAATGTGTACTATTTTGTTTCTTACATGTCGCTTGGGAAGATAACCCTTATCTAAAGATGAACGTAGAGAAATTATCCTCCGGATTGGTTGTGGAAGTACTAGGAAGAATAGTGGACATTTTGAGCACATTTTGTAACACTGCAATCAATAAATCAGCTTTCCCTATGTATGGAGACTTTTGAATAATCTTGTAGACTAAACTAATGAATGGATTTTGACAAAGTTAAATACATATCAATAGTAGGATTCTGTTAAGAATAACCTTTCAGAAAAAATATATTTTTTGAAACAAACATTATTATTTATTACCTCTATTATTTGTACTATTTTATAAGCTTTTATATAATCAATTAGACGTGAAAGAAGTAAATCAATTAATGACGTATGAATTTATTAAAATTGTTTTATTAAATTTTTTAACCTTCAAAAACGTGTTTACCCGTTTGAACCAGACTTTTTATTATAAGGCCTTATCATCCAAATCCTCAGGTTTTTAGAATAGTCAAATTTTCATTTGAAATTTGAGTAAACTAAAGACATGGAAATGTTTTCATAAATAATACAAATTACTGAAATATTTTTAAAAAGCTTCGTTCTATACCTTGTATGATTGATTGTTAAAACAAACAGTTGATTTTTTCTAATTATTAGATGTTTTCTCAGAGCTAATTATAATCAACATTCTAGAAACTTAAAACCAAGTTTGTGTTTTTAAATTTTTTTAGCATCAATTCTTACCACCCAATCTGGTTCACGCCTATGAGCTAAACACTCCAATGTGTTAGGTATGAGGAAGTTTGAGTTTAATGAAAGTTTACCCGCATTTGCACGGAGAGAATGAAAAACCATTTAAGAAAAAACTATCTTTATACACATGACCGGGATTGAACCCCGACCTTCCCGCTAATATATTGCGAGCGTGATGCCTTAGACCATACAGCCACTGAAGCGGATCAAGTTTGTGTCCATTTTAGCGTTTTAAAATATGTATTTAATATAAATCTATATTTTTCATCACGTGTATAGTATGTTTCTAATATAAATATATATTTTTCATCAAGTGTATAATATGTATTTAATATAAATCTATATTTTTCACCACGTGTATAATTAAATTTACTGAAACTTAGTATATTCTTGTTTTACTGGCTTGTATATCTAACTTTCGTGCGATAATCATCCATTAATCTCCGTCAGCTACAACTATTATCAAGTCAAGGCAAGCTCAAATTGAAAAGTAATAACACTACAAATGGTAAAGCTTTTTTCATTGTGATAGTAAAAATAATTATTTGTGAATTTGGGACTCGTTTTTTAATAGTTACAATCAATTAGAACATAAATTATTATAAAAAAATATATTCAGCAACCAATAATAAAGAATTTTACCTGGTCTTTTCCTAAAACAGGTTATTACAAGAAACCAACTTGCAAAAAAATTAATCTTTAACATAGTACAAAAAATTGATAAACTATATCGCCAAACAAAATTATTCAAGCTATCGTTTTGATTTTATAAATTATCTTTTGAACGTTTTATAATCATTCTAGAATTCAGGAAAGTTCTTGATTTTTTTAAATAAATGCTTCAAATGCATAGAATTAATTAATATAAAATACAGGTAAATGATTCACCATCTTTAATGATAACACTACGAATGTAACTGATGTATAACCTCAAAGAAGGAAAGAAGATTTTTTATACAAAAAAAAATCTGCTAGTAAATACATGAAGGAGGATTCAATTTGGACAAGGTAGCGACCCTGTTGCAATACAGAAGACCTATGTATTTAAATATATGCATATATATACATATATATATATACTACATATGAATAGTTTAGAAATATCGAAACCAACACGTCTGGCTACAAAATAATATGCTGATGAACCTTTTATTTTAGATTAGCAATTCATCTTATGTTAAGACTGTTTCTCAAACATCTTTTAAACCTCTTCAAAGAAGAAAAATATCGTCGAGGTGTATAAAGAATACTTGAAATGTTCTTAAAAGTTTGTAACCTCTTAAATTATTGGGATAAAATGTTGTATTGCCAGCGGCGTATTCTCTGGGTATGCTAGACCTGCGCCGCATACCCAAAATGATATGAACCAGTTTTTTGTTTAATTCAATGTTGTATGTGTGAACTATATAAACACTAATGTTTAAATCGTTAATAAATATACATGTAATTAATGATTAATTTTAAAACTAATATTGGTTCATATTCCAAGAATACTGTGTTTTAAGTAATTCTTCTTCCAAAAGGCTCTGCTTAGCACAATAGTAAACCCAGGGCTTGCTACTTGAAAAACGCAAGGCAAGCTAGGGAGGCTCTAATGACCTTGCCCAATGTCTAAGGGGTGGAAACAAATTCCTTTCCGCTCTCTCATAAGAAATTGGTCAATGAGCTCGGGTTTTCACAACCCAGGTCATGCTGTTCCTGCGAAGCAAGCTAAGCATTGTGACAACTATTGTAAAAAGATTCAAGATCACAATGTTTATTTATTAAGCTAATTTAATATATTTTAAGTAAAAATACATAAAATAAATATATAATTAATTGAAATATAATGATTAATATACGTAACAAGCTTTAAATTATACACTAATTAAAAACATTGATTTATGTGTAGGTATTCTATTCACATGTATTATCATTTATTTGGCAAACCCATTTAACCATTCTTTCAAATTTAGGCATTTCAGCACTGATAGAGTGGGGGAGAGGTGTGGGTATGGGGTGACGAGGCTACTTTAACTGTAGTTGACGGTAATTCTTGTTGATATTATTCATTTAGTTTTTGTTTCACATTAATGACTTATTAGTCATTGTGATTTTATATAATCATACATCAAAGAATCTCAAAAGTCAGGATTGTGAGTTCACCATTTCAAGATGATTTAGAAGGAAAAGTTAAAATAAAATATATTTTCTTATAATTTACTTAATCAGTGGTGCACCCAGCCATTTACTTTGGGGGGAGGCATTCAATCAAGGCTGTAGCAAGAATGACATTTTGATGGAGAGAACGGGTTTGGGGTTGCACAGCCTCCTAAGCCCTGAAGGCCGAGAATATTTATGAATATGAAATGCTTTTATAAATAATTTTGAGTAGTTTTTAGTAATTAAGTAATTTAAATAATACAAATAGTATCGAAGCTATTATTTGTATGTTTTTCCAATTGTTAATTTTGTGTGAAATGGTAAACACTTTGAATATTAGGCTAAGTCTGAAGCCTGGTCTTAAAAAGAAGCATATACATTCAACACATCTTCAATGTTAGTTATACTTAATATTATCTAAATTTCTATTAATATTATTTGTGGTGTTGGGGAAAGAGGGGAAGGGGGTAGAATACCCTGTTTGCCCCTCTCCCCCTTGGGTGTACCACTGCGTACAGCAAAAGAATGTGTAAATATCTTAGCAATAAACCAATGACGTAGCGATAGAGTATTAATAGTCCGAAATAATCTCCCCGATGTTAGTCAGAGTTTACGCATCTAAATATCTTCTGGAGCATAAATTCTCAAGTTGAGAGACTCGTTTGTTTCCAAGCAGCATTGTGTGAGATAAGTTAGGCTTTATAAAATAGTTTTAATTGCAACGTGAGTTGGACAATCCACCCTGATTCCCTCTCACCAAGATCTGATGGACGCTTGATCGATGTATCACTTCGTTTTACTCTTATTATGATTGTTTACTTTGAGTATTGCTAATTGTGGGTTTTTAATTACACTAGGCTAATTGAATTGGATCTGTCTTTCTTAGGCATTCAGAAATGTGCCCATACCACTCTTAGCCCCAACATTAATATTAACTTAAATTTCTAACCATGTAGATATCATTACAATTTAAGGACCGCCTAGGTGGTCTAGTGGTCATAGGTTATGGCTACGGACCCAGAGGTCTCGCGTTTGATTCCCGGCGCGTCCAGATTATCTGAGAAGCAGTGGGTATGGAACGTGTTAGATGCAGCCTAGAGTGGATAAATAAGTAGCTACTCGAATAAAGTAGTAGTGGATCCGGTATAGAAAGCCGAGCTTAATGGCTGGAGTCATCGTAGTGCTGACCACATGAAAGCCTCTATCCGCAGGAGTTGGCACTAATTCACCAAACAGTTTGGTAGCCACTCGGTAGGTATAGCCTGAATGCGGCTTGACACCATGGAGTTACTTTTATTACATTTTGAGTGGATGGTAATCATCGTTATGGATAAATAAAAGAAGAGAGAATATGGGAGAGGAAGAGGGGGGGGGGCTCAAAATTTCCTAAGATAGCATACACTTAAAGGGAAATAATAAATGTTCAAGAACCACTGTTGTATATGGACACATCTTTAAATATATCCCTTGAAATAATCCCTTGACGTTCTTGGACAACGGTGGTTGAGGGTCCTCGGACCCCATTATCCACAATCGCCATTGCAACTTTTATAGTACAGCATACCTATTAATTTTTGTCAGAATACGCCACTGGTAACTGCATTGGGGTGTGTGATTTTTTTTTTCTCAGCATACTCTGCCTATATTTCAAGATTTAAGCTCAGATGAAAAACATTGGGAATTTATGGAAAAAACATTAATAAAATTACACTATTTTAGCTCAGGATTTGTGGCTGCGGTACAAAGCAGTGACGTAAAATAATTCCCTATATCATAGATAGGATTTGATAATGATTGACAAAGCGTTCTTTTAACTATTTTTTTTAATATTCAAAGGTTATTTATTAAGAAGGTATGGAGGTAGAACCCAAGAATCTCCTCTCCTCAACTCTATGCCCATTTATCGGTGGCAAATCGGTGAAATAATTATGAAGATATAATTACTTACAAACGTAGTTTCTACAGGCTTTGTTTAAAAGGTTTTTCAACTAATTAACATGTTAGATAGTTGTTCCGTGTGAAAGGAATTTTATTGATCTTCAAATAACTATTTTTATCCTTGATTAATTAGAGCTATACGAAGACGGATTCAACAAGGATTTGAAACAAAGTAGTTCTCTTACGTATGTAGACATCATTGTATTAACACGAATGCCTCTAAGGATCGTGACTAGACTTAAGCATATCCCTATTTGTACAAATAACCTTGTCTTAAGAGATACACTAAAACAAATGGGGTATAAGAATGATTGACGGCTCTCTCCCCCCCCCACCCCTTTCATTTCGTCTCCATCCTCTACATCACCGCCCCACACACGCCATAAATCGTGGCTACACACCCACCGCACTTTGGCCGGAGGAAGGTCGCTCATAGGATCCGTAAAAAAATCCTTTATATATATATTTATTAAAATATGTTGATGTGTGAGCGAGGGTCGAGCTCGTGATCACCGCGAGGCGGTGCTCCAGATGGACGCAACACCCTGTACCCACCACAATCGCAAACACCCTTCACATCAATTATAACCAGACGTGAACACCGTCCCAACATTACCACACACCCGTATCTTTCTTCAAACGACGGGAAGATTAAACAAAAACTGGCGTTGTATTGGCCAATCACACACACAAAGTTTTACAAGAAAAATAACACGTCAAAACCTAAGGACACCGAACCACTCATATCTTCTTGTCCAGTATAGTTATTTTAACTTTAAGTCCACGACAAAGATTCGAACATGGAGACCCTCGCCCACTTTAATTACCTTAACGCTCTCTGATATGCCAGAATCGTTAGTAAACGGTACTTTTATATGCAGTAATATTATAGAATATAGTATTTATCAAGTAGGCAAGTCGGCACGAAGGCCTTGGGCCCCTAAAAGAACTATTAAAAATTCCCGGAGAGTCTAGAAGAGTTAATATATAGGCCTGAGGCACTAAAGAGAACTGTTACGCAGGTATATGGCACTTTTGAAGTCTGAGACAGTCTCGCTTGTTGTCCTGGTCCTATATAGCAACTCCCCTAGATGTCCCAATCCTGTGTAACTCCCCTAAATGTTCCAAACCTATATACCAACGCCACTAGATGTCTCAATCCTACGTAACAAATTCCCTAAATGTCCCAAGCCTATGTAGCAATTCCCCTGTATGTCCCAAGTCTATGTAACAACGCCACTAGATATCGCAAGGCTATGCAACAACTCCCCTAGATGTCCAAATCCTGTGTAACAACTCCCCTAAATGTCCCAAGCCTATATAAAAACTCCACTAGATGTCTAAATCCTAAGTAACATATACCCTAAATATCCCAAGTCTATGTACAAAATTCCCTAGATGTCTCAAGCCTATGTACCAACTCCCTCAGATGTCTCAAGCCTATGTACCAACTCCCCTAGATGTCTCAAGTCTATGTACCAACTCCCCTAGATGTCCCAAGCCTATGTACCAACTCCCCTAGATGTCTCAAGCCTATGTACCAACTCCCCTAGATGGCTCAAGCCTGCGTACCAACTCCCCTAGATGTCCCAATCCTGTGTAACAACTCCCCTAGATGCCCCAACCCTGTGTAACAACTTCCTTAGATGTCCCAAGCCTATGTACCAACTCCCCTAGATGTCTCAAGCCTGCGTACCAACTCCCCTAGATGTCCCAATCCTGTGTAACAACTCCCCTAGATGCCCCAACCCTGTGTAACAACTCCCTTAGATGTACCAAGCCTATGTACCAACTCCCCTAGGTGTATAAAACCTACGTACCAACTCCCCTAGATGTCCCAAGCCTATGTACCAACTCCCCTAGATGTTTCAAGTCTATGTACCAACTCCCTTAGATGTCTCAAACCTAAGTACCAACTCCCCAAGATGTCCCAAGCCTATGTACCAACTCCCCTAGATGTCTCAAGCCTATGTACCAACTCCCCTAGATGTCCCAAACCTACGTACCAACTCCCCTCTATGTCCCAAGCCTATGTACCAACTCCCCTAGATGTCTCAAGTCTATGTACCAACTCCCCTAGATGTCCCAAGCCTATGTACCAACTCCCCTAGATGTCCCAACCCTGTGTAACAACTCCCCTAGATGTCCCAACCCTGTGTAACAACTCCCCTAGATGTCCCAAGCCTATGTATCAACTCCCTGGATATCTCAAGCCAGCACCCCAAATATACCCACCCATGCTTGTCTAAGTACCCTCTGCTCAAAAACGTATAGGTTTATATGCTAGTTTATACTTTTGCTAATGAGCTCTTGATATATTAAACTACCCCTTAACTATCATGACTTGACAGTAGAGTTTTATTAGTGTGGTTTGTTACACCATAAATGGTTTAAGCTAATATAGATAATAAATATCAACACACAGGTTGCAAATTATTGTAAATGCATCACTGTCCGGATGGAAGGGAGCACAACTATTAAATTCATCATTTCATTAATCAATATAGATAAACGGTTTATACTATTTAGAAATGTAACAAAATCAAATATTAGTTTCTACAACTGGACATTATTAAAGGGCCATTTCCACGTGTTGAATAAAAATATAGGTTACACGTGTGAAATTAAAAAAGCGTTTTTTGTTACCCACTCCTTGCATGACATTCTATTGTTAAAGAAATTATTAAGTAGTGTATATATATATTTAATTTTATAAGGTTGATAAGCAAGATGATGTTAAGTAGAAAAATGTATTACCATGAATTCTGTAGTGATTATGTCGTAGTTTTAGCGGAATCTCACAAACAGTTTTGATAGAGTTTTAGAATCTTCCCTAACCTTCATTTTTACACAGATGGAATTTTTACTCTACTAATAGTATGTTGGAATATAATCAGACTATAATCTAATACTATAAATTCTACAGACAATTATCTTACTTTTAAAGTTAGCGACACAGTTATAAAAGAGCAGTTTATATTTTTGCAATAACATCTCTTATCTTTCTTATTAAGAGTAAATTTGTGTAAAATGTATTTTATTAAATTAAAAATAGAAAAATATAGTAAAATCTAAAGAATACTAGAATAAAGTTGGTTCCATTAGCAAAGGCAAAAGAAATTACGTGTTTGGTAATTGTAATTGCAAAAATTACTGGACCCGGACTACAATAATTAATATCTTAATTAATTTGACGTTTGAGTTTGATTAAATAATCTTAGTTTGATTTTTTTAATCACTTTTCTTTGATAGGTCTAGTAATTTAAATCAGTGGACTATAAATGAAAATTAGTAAAAATAAAAACATCCTAGTTCGTGATAGCGTTATATAATTTCAAAGAAAATCAAATACTTTCCTTTAATGGTGATTGGATATACATATTTAACTTACGTTTCTAAACAAAAGGTTTAAGTTTACTTGACCTATGGCTAGATCTAAATTGGTATCCATAAAAATAGCACTTAAAAATAAAGAACCAACTCTAGTTTGAATATATATTTTTTAATGTACAGTACTGTACTAACTGGAATATAAACAGGATTCTATAAATTTATAGAAAGGCTCCATATTCACTTGGCCACAAAGTGAAATATCAGGAGATCTGAAATGGTAGTAAAAAGCTTTAGCTTATTCAATCAAACCATAAAATCTCGCTAACTTTAATCTTTAAAAAAATATTTGAAGATTTGTTTGTGTTGGATGATTTCTGTGGAAGTAGTTATAAACAACAAATAGCCTCTAAGGAACAGATATAGAATGGATCCTTGAGATTTAACACAGTTTACTGCCACTTTTATTCGTCGGGTGTGTGAAATAAACCTAGTTAACAACGTAGAGATGACCATAAAAAGAACGAAATCAAGATTGCGTCGGACACATGAGAGTAAATATATATATTTTAAGCCCCAGTAAAGTGAATTTATAGACCAAGAAAATCTACTACAACATTCTGAAAAATGTAAAATAAGTATATATTAGTCGAATTATTATATCTATTAAATATAGTGATGATAATATATACCTACGTGTAAAACAAATAAAATAAGAACTAACCAATTGAATAATTTATAGTAAATTCACTAGCAGCTTTCTGGATATAAAACGGGAAAGTACTTTGTGGAACTTTACATACTCAGGGAATCCAGTCATGATTAAACACCAAAGGGTTTTTCACTCTCTGCTAATGTTGACTTGACTTCTCTTCACATTCTCTATGTTACATTCTAAAACACCTCTTTATTTTCTGCACTCCTATTTCAAAAATCTAACATCGTTCCCACCGGACAGGACAGTCACTGCATTCCAGTAGACATTATTTTATGTACACTAATATCTAAGAATTAATTCAAATAGTTTACAATTTAGCATACATTAAAACTAGCGAACACGCACAGAAATTTGTCGGCGACCAACGGGTAAAGCCGGGTAAAATAATGTACAGTACACTGACTCGAGAATGGGGTGCGGGTCTGCGATAAGAGGTCACTATAAATATCAGGCTTGAGTAAGTAAGAGGGGGGATGAGTGAAAATAGGGGATCATAACTGTTCTAGGAAATCTCAAAGATATAGTACTTTGTAGTAGAGTAAGTAGTCCAGTCCTGAGCTGCTATTAAAGTAGGCCTATTTGATGTCATTTATTGGTTAGTTGGCCTAGATGATTTAATTTTCTGGTTGTATCGGAATGTCAATTCTGGTTCTGCTTGAAAACATAATTTTTCCACCACCCGGAGTATTCCACCCTGTGTTATTGCACCCATAGTTTCGTCGGCCACAAACGTCAAGCATACTAACCGCATGACCAGTTCTGACGTATTAACATGACAGTATTATTATTATTATTATTAGCACCGCGTCTTACTACCCGTTCGGGTTATACGCACTTACGCTAATGTGTAATGGTAGGGTGATTGTGAGATGAAATGGAGGACCTACAGTTTAACGTGGAATCCGAACCACGGTGGAGGCCTGGCATTCCTCACATTCACAAGATGTCTTGTCAGAGGTGAAGGAAGGGTCTGGTAATCAGATAAATCTTTGCCGGGACCGAGGATTGAACCTCGGCCGCCAGCATAGAAGTCTGACACTTTACCCCTAGACCGCCAGGTCACTAACATGACAGTAATGTAATATCTTTTTGTAATACCAAACCAATGATGTGATGACTTTTATCACAGATTTAATCATCTACAAATATATATGAGGAAGCAATAAGGCTTATAGCTAGGGATCTTCTTTTATTATCTTTACTAAACAATAAATTTGGAACATCACACATGAAACCATTTCAATAGCTCGCTGATTTGTGACATTTAAAAATGAGTATATTATTATTTAAATTAATTGCGTAAAAGTATTTTAACATAAGACTACAGTTTATATTTTATTTATTTATTTAAATATTTTGTTCAAATTTTAACACTAGACGTAATATTTTTTAACGATATGTTTACTACGTTGTATGGGCTACTACATACTAATTAGGTACAGATTTGACATGTATTTTTTTTAGAAAACTAACAACTTAAGAAATTTAACAATAAGTTACTGAAATATCAACAAATATTCACTGAGATACGAAATTACCTACTAAGCTGAAAATATTATTAATTTAAGAAGCTATCATACATAACACAAGTCCATAACATGTCCTCCATAAGTATAATTAAAGATAGCATTCGGATTCTGTTTTTCGAATATTTATTTGAGATGTAATTTACCAAATACATCAGTAGACAGACAAAACCATTTAAACTCAATTATTTAGTCTATTACGGTCCCAAGGTTTCGCCTTCCAAGGAACCATCAAATGAACTTTAAAATAAATAATCATTTACAAGAAATGTAATGCTAAATTAAAATTTGTTGAATTCCTCTACCCACTTATTTAACTCAGAATTTCAGCACGTAACGACATCTGCTTAGATAGATTTAAACTAATATATGGTTATAATTCAATGCCATCCTCCAATATAATTCAAATATATATTTCCGCTCAAATAAACTCTGATTTTTAAGAGGAGGTAGTGATTAAGAACACAGGAGTAATATGGATAAATCTGTGGTTAAAGAAGAATTTGTTTATTTAATTTATCACTACTTCTTACTACCTGTTCAGGTTAGAAACATATTATATAATGACTACTCTAATGGAGTAGGGATGAGGAAGGAAAAATTAGAGGTAGTATATACATATTTGCTTGGAAGGAGAGTGGAAAATCAATTAAAGGAAAACACCCTGTATTTAAATAACGAAATCCCCGTCATCGGCATGCCAGTCTTAACACGAGTGTGACGTCTTAGAACGTTCGGCCACAACCTACTCGTGTTAGCCCAGACTCACACACAGTTTAGGGCATAAGCCTCGCACTAGACTGTATTTTGGCTTACGGAGAAGTTGAGGTCCAAATCTTGGCTTGACACACTAGGGTGTGGTTTTTTTTACAAATATAATAGATCACTATTATCGTGTTATCATCCCCTTACCAAGCTGATGCGGGTTTACACCTTAGTAATCCATCCCATTTGGAGGTCCACCACAAGGCCTATATTCGAATTATGGCCTTTACATCGACTGCGGACAATTTGAACGCAAATCTAACGCTTTAGACTGCTTGCCCACCTCTGCGGGTATTGAGCAATGTCTTGTGAAAGGGGTCATCAGTTTATTGCAATTACTAATTATTTTACGGTGTTAAATGTGTGTGGTATCCTAGTTTAAGTTAGTTTTTTAATGCGTGTGTTTATATATAACTAAATTTATAAAGAGCGCGTTAAATATTCGGAATAATTAATTATAATAATTAGACCACAACTTTACACAGAAACAAACCAAGTATACTTTTAGACAGGAAGGTCAAGTAGAAAATTGAACAAGTTTAAAAAAACACTA
Source organism: Timema douglasi (assembly GCA_901482245.1). NCBI lineage: Eukaryota > Metazoa > Arthropoda > Insecta > Phasmatodea > Timematidae > Timema > Timema douglasi. Next base: position 159,391 of record CABEEJ010001387.1, read on the forward strand.
TACTGTAAATTATATAGTACTTTAAAACTAGCATCAGTTTTACCCCAGATAATTAACGAGTTACAGTAAGGCCATCACAGCTACAGTCATCAAATGGGAGGTATAAAACAATTTTCTAGTGCTTTTTTTATCTATCAAGTTTTTCAGTAATGTTCACGGTGATGTTCCAGTTAATTTACGTTGCAAAGTGAAACAATCAGGGGTTCAAGGTGGTGACCAGTGGCGTACAAGGATGGCGGAGGGGAGAGGGGATCTGGGCAATAAGTTCATTACGAATGGTAGGTAAAGGGAAAATACATAAACTCTTATATAATTTTAAAAAAAATAGTAATATAAACTTTATTGGAGGCCCCTATATGACTTTTATATTTATTTATACACCTTTGAACCACTGATATTGTATTTAACAGATTTATTATCCATGATAATTTATTTCAATTAAATATGTTATATTTTGTCTGTGCTATTTTTTTCAGTCGTTTGGCTACTTATGACGATATTTATGGTACACTTTATTCTATATTTAAATATAATAGGTCATATATTTATTTTACTTATTTTCTGTAAATCTCTTCTCTTTTTTTTCATTTATATTTGGCCTAAAGGATTCCACCACCTTTGATTCAATAGCACAGTCTTTTATTCGGGTGATGAAAGAATCGATTTTTCAAACGGTGATTTTCAAAACCCATGGAATTATTTTAAAATAAATATCGATTCTTTTACCAACGCCATATATGTCAGGGTGACTGACTGTTTGGTGAGTTTAGTAGTAGCAGTTGTATTTTTATTTATGGAACAGCTGATTACTAGCGGCTAATTTGAATATGAAGGGTCGGATTTTAGTATTTTTATTGTATAAATATGTTTATTTTAATGCTAATAATTTGTTCACTCCAAACTCTCTTAAATGATATTTCATAGTAATTATTGTTTGTTGAATGTGTTGCCTAGCAACCGGCTGTGTAGTTGGGATATATATTTATTCTCTTTGGCTAATTTAGAACAATTTTGAATATGTTCTAGAGTTAAGTACTGGTACCTACTAGTGCCTAGGAGAATACTTTATTGTAAAATATAATCTCTTCTATTTTAGAATGCTTGAAGACTACTTTAATTCCAATGGGATGGGAAATATTTGAAAGCATAGTGCTTTGACCATTTATTCCTAAATCAAATTTATGAATACTATTATAAATTAAAGGTATAGTTCCAAGACAGATTATCAACCAAAACTATTAGGATAATAGCCACATTGGTGAGCACGCGGATTAAACGTCAAGCACATCTTGTCTGGCTTTCCGTGGTTAGGAAATTGGGATATACCTACTAAAGGGAATTTTTGGCCAAACTATTTTTACGTATATGCCGGTAATTTTATTCTTTATTCTACCTTTCATTTAGCCTCAAAACTATAATTTAATGTGGATATCATGGACGGGAAACAATACGTGCTCTACACGGAAAAAACAGCCTATGCCTAACTTTAAGGAAGACCATACATCTGATGGAAAGGTAGGAACATTCCGAGTGTGGTCCGTCTGAATAGTGTTTAGGACAGCAATAATTCCATCTGGCTAGTGTTCAGGCCACCAATAATTCCATCTGGCTAGTGTTCAGGTAACCAATAA
>CABEEJ010001388.1:0-55868 GCA_901482245.1 Timema douglasi
TTTTAGAAACTCACTGTAAAACATTGTGTATTTTCTTTTATTATATTATTATGCCCGTGCGAAGCCGGGTTGGGCTGCTAGTGTGTTAAATAAATTATTTTATGCCATGACCTTGTCCTTTCAATTATAGCCACCCCGCTCCCCAATGGAAGTGTATGTGAGTACTTGAGAATGTAAAATATGCAGCTTGATAATTTACTCTATATTTATGTTATGTATCAATGTGTATATATAATGTATTTACTGTACATACGTATTACCATTATGTGATAATATTTTCTTAGCACAAATTATTATATAAAAGCCTAATGAAAATTTAATTTAACAACATTATTGGATTTTTTTTAATTTATTTTTTTTGCAATTTACATGTAGAATAAGATAATGCAAGCAAACATCACCTTAAATAGATTTCATCCACACGTATTATAACTAGATACATCCATACATACCGAATCACGCCATTTCCCTAATAGGTAGGCAAAAGTTTTGCGTACACCTCCGTAATTAATCCATCCCCACTAACATCTTCCTTATTTACCCATCCTTCCACACGCTCTTCGTTTCAAAAACATTCATATACCGAGTTATACATGCTCTTTTATTCTTAAAACTCTTGATTGTTTAGCTTTATCGCACATTTGTCTATGACATTTATCCACGTCTTAAATGGCCTACTCCTTCCTTTTGATCCACACATTATACCTTCATATATATATACTTCGTCACTCGATCAACAATCATCCTCTCAACATAACCAAACCGAAGTAATATGCTTCTTTCATATTGATTTATTTTCGTAAGCATCTCTCTCTCTCTCTCTCTCTCTCTCTGTCTCTGTGTGTGTTTCACAAAATGACAACGTTCTGGTTAAGAACATTCTATCTTAATACTAAATCAAGGATGTGCTTGCCAATATTCTTGGAGGTATAATTCCCAAGAGTAATGTATGTTTCTAAGTATGTACATTTAATAAAAGATCAAAGGGGACAATAAAAGAAGGTACTTTTTTTTAAATATACTAGAGACTTAGAAGAAAAACAAATGAACCAACCTCTCTATTTACGCCAAAGCTTGTTTGATCCCTTTCGAGAGATATACCCTTCATTGGCCATGAAAGGCTCAACTATCTCAAGGGAAATATCCTCACGACGCAATATTAGAGAAATGGCAGATCTGAAGCATCAAAACCACTAATTAAAAGTCCTAAATATGTTTGGATATTTGGTTAACCTGTATAAACTTTGTTCAAGAAGAGATAATTAATGTGTGTTTCACACACAAGGCCGTAATCAGAATTTTTTGTAACGGGGAGGCGGTCAATAATTATTGTTTTATGATCAGTAATATTAACTGGTGAATAATAAAATAATATAGTTATGGTGACACCAAATATTATTCAAATGTTTCCTTAAGTAATCAAAATAATTTATATATTTGAATTTTATTGGGATGGTAACAAACAACTTGTCCCAGCTTGTAAAAGATATGCTTTAAAAGTTTAAGGGAATAAATTGTTAAGTAAGAGTCTTACAAATATCTCTTCTCAATGTTATTATTATTATCACCACGTCTTACTACCCGTTCGGGTTATACGCACTTACGCTAATGTGTAATGGTAGGGTGATTGTGAGATGAAATGGAGGACCTACAGTTTAACGTGCAATCTGAACCACGGTGGAGTCCTGGCATTCCTCACATTCACAATTTGTGATTAATACACGTCTTGTCAGAGGTGAAGGAAGGGTTTGGTAATCAGATAAATCTGTGCCGGGACCGAGGATTGAACCCCGGACCCGCAGCACAGAAGTCTGACACCTTACCCCTAGACCACCAGATCACCCTCTTCTCACTGGAATCTACTACTGGAACAGTTTTTGTTCTCGTCTCATTATATTGGTATCGTTTTATTTAGTGTAAATTTATTTCTCAATGGTAGTTCCCCCTCCCCCTCTAAGTACGTACGGCCCTACTCGAACATTTTATTTCAAGCTCATAAGTGCGTTAAACGTCATTGAACTGGAGATAATTATACGAATACCTTTCATATTCAAGTTTTCTAATTTATTTAACTTAAAATATAAAGTTTATAATTCAATAAGAAGAACCATTCGTATTGATTATCTCTAAAGGTTTGCAATTTGATTGCAACGTTTTGGTATGTGTTACCTATATTGGTTAAAATATGGTTTAGTTGAAAATATAACTTTATTGTACAGTCGGTTAAGGTAGGCATTATATACCTTCAAGCGTATATGTCGTATATGATAAAATTGTTGAATAAGGCTTAAGGTAGACCGTCTGAAATTAAATTTTACAAAAATAAAATATCACATTCATTCGTTATTTTGCCTGAAAAATTATTAATACTCTATCTTAATTATTTAAACGCGTTAGTTGGATAAGAAATAAGGCAACTTAAACAAACTATAAGCCCCTATGATATTTCTAAAATACCAACTTATCGTATGTTAAAATGTCATTTTTCCAAAGACGTTTAAATAATATTCATTAAAAATTATTTAACTTTTTGGTAATCATATTTTACTACTTGTTCGGGTTATATGTATATGAACTATTTATGCAAATGAAATAGGAAAAAGGACGTTTGAATTCTATAGGAAATGTACTCGCATTTGTGGTTAGAGAGAACAAAACCACCAAGAAAAAAATATAATTTTTTTATATCCAATCAGGGTTCGAAACCATATATTTCGGCTAACATCAATATAGTCTGTTTCAAAACTGATTCCTTAGAACATTTGACCTTTGAAGCGATTTAAAACATTTAACTTTATTTGAAAAAGAAGATAGTCTATCATTGAGATGTTTATTTAAAACTGTTCAACCTAATTTATATTTACTCACTGTTTCACTACATGGCATTCTGATTGTACTGCCTGCGAAAGCCCTCCTCTCCCAACAGGAAACATAAATTCACATCAGTAAAATATACAAGGATAATATAGGTGATACATTTGAATGGAAGAAATCAATACGATATTTTCTGCCATACCATTCTTCTTCCGTCCCCCCCAAACGCCCTTTTTCCATCTCATTTCAATAAATCTTTTTTAGTTCCACAGGGGAAGGTTTGAAAAGGTTCTGTGTAAATGACACCAACAATTGTTTTCTCTCTTCCCCTTATCAGAAACTCACCCCCTCTATCCCCCTGAATGTATATATTTTTTTTACTCCTTTTGTGGGTTCGGGTATCCAACCAAACCGTGCAGACACACTTACGTCCGTTCTCTATATTTCCCACACAACCTTGCTCCCCTTTCTCTCTTCCAACACACTAACGCGTGGGTTTGACCAAGAAAGGGAGCAAGTCCAATTCCAGATAAATTGTTCATTTCTTAGCTATAAAATTAGTTCTGGACAGTACACATAATGCAAGTTAATACATGTATTTGTATGTGTAAATATTTATACATAAGTAAATGTATTAAATACATAAATGAAATATCTAATGGCCCAGATTAAATTTAGAAATAATTGGACCTAGCTTCTTTTATTAGTAAACTAATTATAAGTACAAATTCTTCATACCTCTAACTTTTAACCTCCCCCCTCCCCACTCCTTGCTTCCCGCTTTGCCTGGCCGAAACATTTATTCAAGTATCCATTTGCGTGTAAGACCAATAAGGAAAAAACCTCCTCCTCGGTACACCTTACTGGGGCTTGAACCCCGATATCACTCTTAGAACAATATAGCCCGTTATAAGAACGATGTCGTTATAACGTGCGACAAATGATACGTTACAGAAAGAAACCTTATTACTAAACCCGGCCAGGAATTGACCCGTCCTCTCACGCTCATAGTGAACTATACTATATTTAGTTACATTTTAAAATTGTATTGTGTTTCCTGAGCCATATTTATAGAGAGCTATATACATATATATATATAGAGAGAGAGATATAGAGAGAGCGCGATATATATATATATATATATAGATATATATATATATATATAGATATATATATATATAGAGAGAGAGAGAGAGAGCGATATATATATATAGAGAGAGAGAGAGAAAGAGAGAGAGAGCGCGACATATATATATAGAGAGAGAGAGATAGCGATATATATATATATATATAGAGAGAGAGAGAGAGAGAAAGAGAGAGAAAGAGAGAGAAAGAGAGAGAAAGAGAGAGTGATATATATAGTTCAATCTCGGGGATTGATCAATCATTTACAGACAAGTTTTTTTTTAATTCGTGTTATTGGACATAGTCAGTAAATAAGTTCCGAGAATTGTAGCTATATATATATATATATATATAATGAAAGTAACAGAATACAGTACGTGAAAGTAGTGAGCTAGTATACGTACAGTTTAAGCCAAAAGTTAAATCAAATGTCAAATGAGTAAGAAATACTTTTCCCTGGATAGGATATTATGTGTCATGTAAAGATTTTGTATCGGAAACTTTTGGGAACGCACTTGAAAAGATATTTATATAATGCACATCTTTTTTTTTATTTGCACCGCTTCTTACTACACGTTCCGGTAATACGTTTGTGTACTAATTAAGCTAGTGTGTTAGTGTGTTGGCATAATAATTTACCTTTTTTTTATTAAGTCATGACCTTCATAAAACCTATAATCTTTATTTCAAGTATTCATCACTTTGTAGAGTATTTAATTTATAATATTTATAACTCTAATCTGGTAAATATGCTGGTTTACACTTCAAATCGCTTATCAGTCAGTATTTTAATCTGCTACTACTTTATTAGTGCTTTGCGGATATTAATTCTTTTCCTTGATTTATGATAATTAATTTCAGAGCTTTACCACTTAATATCAATGATGATTTCTAGAAATGTTATTGTACCTGTTTTATTTGACTTAACTTATTGATATATTCTTTTTGAATAAATTATCTTAATGTAATGTTTCTTAGTTTAAATTGTTTAACTGACCAAAGAGGTTATACCAATTAATCTAATTATTTGTTCCATTCATGTACTCTCATTATATTATAAATAGTATGTTAAGGATAAGTAAGATAGGATTTAGTGAAGGCGTACCCATACTTGCGTGGGGAAAGAGTGGAAAAACCTCACTAAGTACACCTGATTGGGATTCGAACCTTGATATATTTGTCACCGGAAGTCCAGTATAATTCCAAAATAATTGCCAAGCTTATGCGGCTACCAAAGCGGGTTTTATCAATATCGAATTTAAATATGCAACAACCCGCCTCGGTGGTCGAATGGGGTAGCGCTCTGCTCCCTAAATTGACTGGTCTTCCAATGACAGAGAAATAAGAGCTCGAATCCCATTGGGTGTACTAAGAGTGTTTTTTCCTAGATGATTTCCGACTACACCTCTGATAAGATGTGGGTATATTTCCTTTAAAATTTCTATCTTCCTCATATTAATTCCACTAGCGTAATTAATGTATGCTTAAAACCCGAACCGGCACTAAGGTAGGTTGAGAGACAAAAAGTCTCCATTTTTAATTTTAATGAATTAGAATTTAAATATTTCAAATGATCCATTATGTATGTTTTAAATAGGATTGATCAATCTATTATGAAATTATTATAAAATATAGATCATAGGGATAGTTAATTATATAAGATAAAAATAGTTATATAATATAAAATAAATGGTGCAGCGCACAATATAGAACTTCTCTCGCTTTCATTTTAAGATATGTATTACTAAAAACTCGTAATATTTGTGAATAGAAATAATAGGTATATCTATATTTTGTTGTAGAAACACTAAACCAAAAATCATAAATGAAATAATATACACTGTTACTTACATGGTAATTGGAAATAGGAACCCTGTTATAGAAAAAATGAAAAGAAAGAATAAGTTTTTTCCACTTTAGAGCATAAGAATCAAATTCATTTTCAAAGACCTGAATTGGAAAGTTTATATATGTGCTTATATCTAATAAATTATTGGTTTGATAAAAATATATTTCGAATAAAATAATTGTATATTTAATAGTACTAAAACCTTACAGCTATAAAATGTTTCTTATCTCTAATAGTTATGGAGAAATGATAAAATTTGGAAAATTTCCTTTGTGTAAATTATCCTCAAAGTCGTTTTCATAAGAAAATGATAATTGCCATCTTGTTTATAACTATAAACTGTGTCTAGATATTAAATTTAATTAACATCGTTAGAGTTTATTTCGAGAAACTGGACTCTTCCTCTTTATGCCCTTTTGTAAACCAACCTTAAATTTAGGGTTATATATCTAATTCAAAAAACCAATTGGGAGGACCTTATGGATGCCCCAGATACGTAGTTTTGGACCAATATTAATAAAATAGTTTCGGTTCTGGCCAGAGGTACTGACAGACAGATGGAATTGCAAAAACAACCTTTTTTGTTTCAGTGGGTAATGAAACGTCTACATTTATCAAAATTAAAAGTTTAATTTTTTTTAATGATCACAATACTTCCCCTCCAATGTGTTTAGAGAAAGTAAAAAGTATCCTCTGTTAATCTTTAAAGTCAACATAGAATAGTTGATATTTAAGACTAAATTTCCACGGAATAGTGTTATAAAACACCTACTCTTTGCCCCTTCATCAAATCACCGATCCTTCGTCAAAAGACTTAGAAGGCTGTTCCTGCAAAGCCATTAACATGTGGGCTATTGACTACCCATGCATTCAGATGAGCGTACACATAACGCACCACCCTGGAAGTTATAAATGATGCTCTTGGTAAAGTGATATCCAACAAAAAAAAAACCTTACCCTTCCTCCAAAGCTCCCTATATTACCCTGTTTTAAAAAGAGGGGCAGAAGTGACGACCAGGTCTCATGGGTGAGGGGGTGTTTTTTCCCCATTCCATGCCAAGAAGGAGGGTTCTTTCAGTGAATACAACGCACGTGGTCCATTCATTGGTTCGTGGATGTGTTTTTACAGCTTGTCAGAGAACCATTCTTATCCTGGGAATGAAGATCAATTGATTAGGTCAAAAGGAAAGAATCATCGCTGTGTTGTATTAAAGGTGTGAAATACGTAGAGCCTAATGCATGTTTTGGGAAAATTATACTTATCAAAATAATATTAATACATTTTGTATTAATTTTGCCCATGCCTCCTCCTGATACCCACTCGAACTATTCGCATATATTAATTACTCAAATGGAATAGAAAAGAGTAATAAATTATTATTATTATTATTATTATTATTAGCTCCGCGTCTTAATACCCGTTCGGGTTGTACGCACTTACGCTAATATGTAATGGTAGGGTGATTGTGAGATGAAATGAAGGACCTACAGTTTAACGTGTAATCCGAACCACGGTGGAGGCCTGGCACTCCACACATTCACAAGATGTATTGTCAGAGGTGAAGGAAGGGTTTGGTAATCAGATAAATCTGTGCCGGGACCGGGGATTGAACGAGTAATAAATAACTTTATAGAAAACCTACCCGTATTTTCGTAAAGGTAGTTCAGGAAATCATTTAGTTAAAAACTCCCCCATTAAACACATTATTTATTCGAACACAGATAATATATTCATCATAAATTCAGTCCAACACGAAATTAATGCACTAAGCCAGTCGAGTATCGATGCGTGTCATTTTATACTGCTTATTTAAATCGTAAAAATAATGTTTAGGTTTCATTATTTATTTTATACTCAGAATAAATAAACCATATGGGTGGGTAAGTGAATAGGCGTGTTTTAACGGTGACGGGGTGGGTAAAGTTCAAATACCAACCGGATGTAGGGGAGGTGATTAATCCTAAATGGTTTACCACTCACTCCTCAAGCATATTTGTGTAATATTACTTAATAGTATGCCTTGTTCATTCATAACTATCAAATTAGCGTAATAATGTGTTGATATCTCGGAATAGGCAAATAAAATTAAGAAAAAGCTTAATAGATTAATGCAGATACATAATGATATGCTTTTAAAAAAATTTATTGACATTTGTATAATTTGGAATAATCAATATAAATGATTGATATGCATATTTATTTATATAACTATGTTTATATATTATATACATGAGCTATTTTTTATAAATAAGTAGCAACCTCAGTCTATAAAATTGAGATAAACAGCCTTATGGCTGACCACATGATATCCTCTATCCGTAAATGTTGTCACTCTCTCTGCCAAAATGTGGTGTTCACTTGGTTGCTAAGGCTTGGTTGTGAGATGAAGCCATAGAGCTACACACACACACACACACACACACACAAACAAACACACATGTATATATATATATATATATACGCAATTAAATATATATACTTAAAGGACAGTAGAGTTCCAAAACCCATATGAAACTATAGGCTTACATTTTTATGAAGATTTAAAGTCACTTTATATATTTATTTTATTTTCATCTGTAAATTTTAAAATTCATTACAACAAAAATAAAGAAGATAGCTATATGTATAGAGAATTTTTTTCTATGCTTTACTCGCCTGTAAATAGATATTTTAAAAATCACAGTTTTAATGAAGAGACATCACGGGCGAGGCTCGATTTGAAAATGAGAGGAAATGTTTTTCATCTAAATCATATTTTAGAATTACAATTGTGTATATAGAATTAACTAAAGGTTTCCAAGGACTTTGAATTTTTTTAAATACTATCAACATCTATCTGGAAGCAGGATAAAATTTAATGTTTAAAAGAAAGTTTAATGCATTCAATTGGTGTAAGCTAATCATTATTTCTGAGTTAATTCTGGCTAACGTGATATAGTTGGTTTTATTTACTTTCCATACGAGATAACCATATACCTACACTTATGGAGTAGGCAGGAAATGTACCCAACCTTGAGTGGAGGGAGATTGGTAAAGCTATTTAGGGTAAGCCTCTCTCAATAAACCTAGCAGGGATTGGAACAAGTGGTGGTGGAATCTTATTTGTGCAATGGGGCATAAAAAAAGAAAAACACATTTTTAGTGACTTGCCTTTCCCCCCACACACTCATCCTCACCCACCATCAACATTAAGAGTTTGTAAATTCAATGTATGTAAAAGCCATTTGAGGTGGTCCTACCAATTTTTGAAAAGATTTTTTTAAGCTGTTTAAGGAAATTCTTCTTTAAAATTTTTTTTGAAAATTTCGTCAAGGAGCTATTTTGAGAAGTTCTCGTCCTAGATTGATTAATATATATATATATATATATATATATAAATCTAAAAAGCTATTAAAAGTGGTCTTGCCTTGGAAATCTTTAAAATTTTGATGCCCCTCAAAACTATTTAGAATGATCCACACCTTAATTTTTCCGACAATTATATGGCTTTTGAATCTATTTAAAGAAGCCTTAACCAGCATTTTTTTGGAAATTTAATGCATCTATACATTATTTTGAGTCTTACTTAAGGCCATCTCTCAGCTTCATATTCGATAATATCAGAGAATATGAAATATATCTCGGGAAAGGGTGGGAATAAATTTATTCCTTCCCGGTTCCGCCAACTTTGACACGCCCGTTACCATAAACCAGTACAGATATGGTTTATAAATTGACCCGTGTGTGCCCATCAATGGAGATTGTGGTATTCTGGCCACCATTTTGAACGAACTGAAATTTTGCACACTCTTCTTAAAATGACATTTATTAACTCTTACACCACCAGATGCGTACATTTTAAGAAAGGGGGGGGAAGTAAGACCACCCTTGCTCATTGCCCTTAACATCGAGATAGGAAAGGGTCCTTTATTTAAGAATCAGATTACATATCGGATATTCTTGATTAGCGAATCCTTGTGTCAAAGAAAATGATTGCTTTTATTTTATAGCTTTAAGCTCATTTGATGGCTTGATTGCCATTGAATACATAAAAAATTATTAAATTAGCTTTAGTTGAAACCAAATTTTTCAAGTATATTCTACGTTATCATTTCTTGCAAAAAAATTATTGAAAAAAGCATTTATAAAATTAAAGTAATTATAGGATTCTACACCATTGTCTCAAATACAAAGCTAAGACGTTTTATAATCCAGACTTTGTCCACTGAGGTTGATTTTCTATATTCATTCCCTGCGTGAGAGTTTGTGCAAATACATAAAATCAATCTTTGACCAGCGCATTTTGTCTGAGTTAGGGAAAGCTAGATCATGCAATAACATATGTATTTTTCCTGTATAAATTGAACGTTAAAATAATTAGTAGTTATTATTATTAGCACCGCGTCTTACTACCCGTTCGGCTTATACGCACTTACGCTAATGTGTAATGGTAGGGTGATAGTGAGATGAACCTCACATTCACAAGATGTCTTGTCAGAGGTGAAGGAAGGGTTTGGTAATCAGATAAATCTTTGCCGGGACCGAGGATCGAACTCCAGCCGCCGGCATAGAAGTCTGACACCTTACCCCTAGACCGCCAGGTCACCGACAAATAGTAGTTATTGGAGAATAAAAGGTTTTAATATGGATGTATAATTAAGTGTGGTATTTATCTTCTTAAACATTTGACCTCATTATTATTATTATTATTATTATTATTATTATTCATAATATATTTTAGATACACTATTTAATCTGTTTATTTTGATAGCAAAGTCTGTTACTTATAAATAAAAGAGAAAAATAAAATATTGCAATCTACATTTAAATTGGTGTGGCAATGTAGGGAAAAGAAATTAACAATTCTTATGAAAGGAATAATTAATAATTCTCGATGAACTTCATTTGTAGTGATGACACAGTTAAATGTTCTGTCTCAATGGAGATTGAAGAGGAACCGTCGGGGGGTGAAATATTACGGCAGACAGAGGATAATAGTGGGTGGCATGTACCTTCTAGCTTCGCCTGCGGAAGACAATTAGGATTTATGACGTTGGGAAAGTGAATTGTCATAGGCCATTCAAGTGGATAAGGATTAAGGACAGGAATAATGAGAACGAGAAATATATGAATAGGTTTAGAAAGAGGCAACATGAAATATAAATAATAGTCATTTAAAGTTACTCTTCATTAATATTATTATTTAATAATTTAAAACCAGCCAGAATGTTAATTTGATTAAATACTTTCAAATAGTATGAATCTACTATAGGCATTTAATTATATATAAAAATAAAGACCATTAACTTCCATAGGGATTGCATCTGCATTTCAATCCAAAATAAAAAGGTTACACCAAGTGCGTCCCTCTTTAAAAAGTGTGTAATACGAATTGCTTCTCTGTTTAAAAAGGGTGTAACTTAAAGAGCGTTCCTGTTTAGAAAAAAGTTAAACTATAAGCCATATACAATAAAATAAATTATTACTTTATCCTAAATCCATTATTTTATAAAAGTATTATGACAAACTAAACTAAAAAACGAAATTATGTGTGTCTTAGAAGTTGAAGCTAATAAGAATGAGTACATCATGTAATTTTATTTTTATGAAAAACAATCGAAGATTTATATTTCTTATAGCTTTCCATTTAACACCGATTGTTTATTTTTGCTTACTGGTAAATATTTGTAACATAAAGTTTTGATAAAATGTAAATTGAGATATTTCACTAGTGTCATAATTTAAAATTTGCTCCTTCGTAAAGGCTTATTTGTGTACCGCTTCGTGTAGTCTCTAGCCCTTACTGCAAATATTTACATAGGAATAGCACTTTACGTTTTTCAACACTTCTATAAGCTGACTAATGTTCAGGTATTCCAAGTATAGCATTACATTTATCTTGGAATGTAAAAATTTGCAGAAATTTGCAGTGCGTGATACGGTGAGAGATTTATTTGCTCATACGTGGGGTGTTAATTTTGCAATTTCTCTTAGGTACATTTAAAAAAAATATATTCAGTACAGTTTCTTACCCCTTTCGTCGCCGGGATGGAGCGCTATGAGGTCGTTTTTGAAGTAGTCATCCACGTAACCAGGATTCAAGAATGACATTCCGAAATGTATTTTTAAAATTGTCCAATTTCAGAATATGTAGACCTATATTCTTGAGTAAGGTTTAATTGTTTGATTTTCCTCCAACAACTTTAGTCTAGATTAAATCTACACCCTTTTATGATCTGTGAAGGTAATACTCGTCCATAGCTTGATGAATTACCTCGTCAAAGTCAGTGAGTACTGTAGATGAAGCAAAGTCCAAATAAAGTTTATGAAATTTTAAAATTTGATGTTGAAAATCTACAGTTTAAGTGTTTGTGGTTTTGTTTGAAAGCAAAATGAAGACAATATTTACCAATTATAACGGTGAATAATTGGAAAAACAGCTTCGGAGACACATTTAACGTTCCGTCCAAAATATTATGCCAAACTCCTTGGACCGCCAGGTCCTGGGTACATCGTATCTGATTCTCGTGAATCGCCACTTCTCGGTGACGTATTTCCACTAAGTCAAATGCAGGGTTCATACAAGAAAGACACACTCAATACTATCGTTCTTACCTTAACTTTATTACTGTCATGTTGTACAAATCAATCCTTTGTTATCCACTCCGCGCGACCACCAACAGGTCTCGTCCGCGAGGCAACCGATCCACCCTCTGGACTCAACACATTCGCTTCCCAGTCTTGGTGCAAGTCAACTCCTCCCTCAGGTGACCTCTTACTTCAAGTCTCTTACTTCAACTGACCTTTTAATTCTCACTGCGAATGACCGAGCTCGAACCTCCGATCCTCCAAGTCGCACTGCGCAACCCTACGCCAGTGCCATCCGGAGGAGACGTCACTACTTCTCAAACTATTATTATTATTATTATTATTATTATCACCACATCTTACTACCCGTTCGGTTTGTACCAACTTACGCTAATGTGTAATATTAGGGTGATTGTGAGATGAAATGGAGGACCTACAGTTCAACGTGGAATCCGAACCACGGTGGAGGCCTGGCATTCCTCACATTCACATGAAGGAAGGGTTTGGTAATCAGATAAATCTTTGCCGGGACTGAGGATTGAACCCCGGCCGCCAGCATAGAAGTCTGACACCTTACTCCTAGACCGCCAGGTCACCTTCTCAAACTAAAACATTAGCCTGGTGCCGACCTAACCAGCACAATCTTCAAGCGGGTTACTGTAGAAAACATCGTTTGTTTTTTTTCGCTTTCTTTTACTAATAAAAATATTTCTTCCTTAGTTGTCTTAATGTACAGCTTTTTCAAAGAAGAATGCAGTTACTGCAGGGTTTCTGGCATTGTGGGTAGAATTGAAGAGCGAGAATCATCGGGATCCAGTTCGTAAGCTTCTTATCAAAGGATTCAAACTAAGGACGCAATTCCGATGCTGAGTTCAAAGGGAATGTACTTTTTTGAGGTCGTTAAAGACAGTTAATGCACAAATTCAAAGTACTATCCTAAGTTGTCTCTACCACTATTTGAAAACAAATTAAAATAATAAAATAATATTGATATAAATTATAAGGTATTTTGATTAATATGTTTTCTTCAGTATAAGTTTCCTTAAGCACTACGTGAGTTAAGGGCAAAACTAAGTAGTTTTTAAAGTTCTGCAAACATTGAAAGATAACTAATTAGGGTTCATCACCTTATCACAGTCGATAGCGGGTCTCTATTATAAGCTATGGGTTCCAGGTTTGATTCCCGGAGTGAACAAAAATTAATCACAGGTGAAATGTGGACTTCCCCTTTCACAATGATAAGTTAAAGGCTGTCTATATTTAATTTAATTTGTAAATCTTGTGCTGATATTGACAGTTGACTCGAAAGTGCACGTTAAATACCTCAGATAGTTGAGATTAATTAATTATTGAAATTTTAAACGATTTTAGCAAACAACTTTTGAAATATATTAGGTATTATACGAAAATCAATAACAAACATTAAGCTTTCAGCTTGTTTAAAAAAAAAATATATATATATATATAATAATAATAATAATTCAGTTTTGTTTTAACCAAGATTTGAAACTATGTTTATAAAAAAAATCATAGTTTTTTCCTCTAATTTGAAAGCTAGAAGCCAAATATCATTATATTTACTCTTGGTGTAATGTATTTGTAAATAATGTACATCTACCAAAACTGTATAATTTTCTCTATAATTCAAGAAATGAATTAAGAAACAATAAGCTATTTATTACATAAGTTAAATATATATATATATATACATTGATAAATAAGTTAAGGCTGACTTAATTAGAAAATAATATTATACTTTATTTTAGATGAGAGTATCCGTATCTATATAGTGTGTAAGCCATGTGGTTGTAACATTATAATATTTTTAAGACAATATTAAATTATACGATGTATCCTAACTGTTTACTCCACCATCCAGTTAATAAAGAGATATTGTTGACAGATGTAGATGGAAATAACCTCTGAATTAAATAACCTTCCTGTGTGTGGATAAAATGGTGTATTTGGCCCTTTACTTGTCAATTTTCACTAAATATAACCTAAAATAGGTGTACTTGATTAGTGGTAAATTTGTCATAAGAAATATTTTGTATAAACTTGTGTACATGTAGTTAGAGGTTTGGACCTGTTATGACTTGGTTACCGTTAAAGAAGATGTTTGGGCAGCTTAACACATTCACTAATTCATATTATTTTAAGAAACTAACATTTTTAAACCTTTTTTAATACTCCAAAAATGTTGGTAAGGAGAGTATAAATTTTAATAATTTTTATATGCAATAAAGGATGGTCGCATTCAAGGCCGTAGCTAGACATTAATCTCAGTGGGGGTGAGAGGGTTATGTGGACACACCCCCTAATTTCTGGAGGATAGAAAACATTATATATATTAAACATTTATAGAATCTATCTGAAGTGTTTTTATGGCAAAAAATCCCCTCGACTGCCAGAGGCTAGCTTTTTATAGTAATCCAGCCCCCTAATTTGTACTTGTGCCTTAATTTTGATATTGTTTGAACCATAAATAAAACTATATATATTTTGTTAATAAATTGTGGAGGGGGTTTGAACCCCCTCAAAAGAACTGTCTACGGCCTTGGTCACATTGCAATGTAGTAGGCTCTGCATTAAGCAGCCAATGTTTAGTAATATATTTAAAATGATAAGTTAATAGATTATATCACATTTAAAATTAAAATATACCTAAAAGGGATTTATTAACCAAACAAACCTACTCCATACAATATGAAATGAATATAAAATATGAATGAACAGCTTAATTCTTTACATTAGATTTTTTTTAAACGTGAAGAAATCACTCTTTTTTCTTTTATTAATTTTACAAACGGACTTTATAGATATGTAACGTTCTCTTTAATATAGTTGTAACATTATATTAATGACATTTTCTACGAGTCGTCGCAGCGAAACTCAATTACATGTATCATATTGTACCACTTGCTTCAATCGATCGTTTCAAGAAGCTTGAAAGAATTGTTTTGATTTGTGTTTACGTTTCACGAGTATCTTAGTTTTAACGACGTGCCTTGAGTCACAATCACTGTCAAAACACAAATGAGAGTGTTACGAGGAGGGGGGTAAAGAGGGAAATCGAAAACGAAGAGAGGAGTCGAACCCTTGAAGCCTTGTGTACATCCAAGAAGGGAGTCCCGAGATGTTTGTAAAGGAGATTAACTCAATCCTCACTTCAATTAAGAAGCGCTATGTCGATTGATAAATTAAACGTCTACCGCAACGTTTGGGACACCCCTTTGGAGAAAATGTCATTAGCAATTACATAAGTTAATATGGCATGGAACAGAACGCGATTTATTATCCATATTTTTTATGAAGGAAAAACACATTAAAAATATTAATCAAATATTCACTCGGTTGATATGTTAAGTTTAATGTTATACACACAGGTTAGTAATCTCAAAAGATTTTGAATTTCTGAGATGAGAATTGTATAATTTTATCTAAGATCTTTCTCTTAGTTTAGAATGTTTATGATTGAATTCCATGATTTTAATAACAATAATTCGAAAACTATTGAGATAATAATTTGTATTAAGTTAAACTAAATGCATCTAACAAGGCAATAATTAATTTTATTTTGGTAAAAATAAGTTTTTATCGATAACAACTGCAAAAATATGGATATTAACTATAGGAGTGAACCAAAAAAGCCTACTAATCAACGTGTAAAGATTGTCACTTAAAGTTGGGATGGAAGTTTTTTAACCAGTATGAACTCGCAAGACACAATAATTATATAACATACATTGACGCCTTCTATCCACTCTTAACCAATAATAAATAAATTCAGTTTGGACTTGACCTTATAAATTTTAAGTGGAAAGATTTAATAAAGGGAAAATACCTTTACGTGAGTAATTAAATAAATAATATCAAAACAGATGTACGCTCTATTAATGTATGTAATTCTCAATGTACAGTATATTGAAAGAAATTTATTAAGTTTCATTTTCTTCACATGATGAACTCAACAATTCCTGAATATCTCTCAAGGTTGGCCTGACCACTTTTTCTCCTGATTTAAAATGTTTCTTATCTAATGCCACAATGCTGATGACAGATATTTAAAAACAGTTGATATCACCGTTAGAATAAAACTAAACTCTATATTTATAGGCCTAGTGAAACAATATTATTTTTTATTTTGGGCACAAAAAGTTTTGCTATTAAAACTGTATAGACACCGTCCTATATATTTATTTATTATTATTATTATTTAGCACCGCGTCTTACTACGCATTCGAGTTATACGCTTTAAGTACTAATTACGCTAATGGATTAGGAATTGGGAAGGTTGAATTAGAGGAAGTGAGCCCACATTTGCGTGGAGGAAGAGTGAAAAATTATTTAGGAAAAACCACCCCCAGTTCACCCGACCGAGATTCGTACCTCGATCTCCCCGTCCTCAGCAGTCGAGAGCAACACGACAAGCGCGTTAGCCAACTACGCCACCGAGGCGGGTTTCAACACTATAATGTGAACTACTGTTTTCTAAAACGACGGCTTGAACTATGTTTGGCATTACTTAGGAATAACCATTTACAGTGTGCTCAAAATAAACATAGATTATCCCAAAATGGTTAAGTGCCACGGTATATATCTATATTTGCTAATTTATAATCATACAACCTTTAAACAATAACATATGCAGTACACTTGACTTTAAAACCGGATACTTTGAACTAGATCTAGTAGCTTTATTAATAATAATAATAATAATATTTAGCACCGCGTCTTACTATCCGTTTGGGCTATACGCTTTAAGTACTAATTACTCTAATGGATTAGGAATTGGGATGGTTGAATTCGAGGAAGTAAACCTGCATTTGCGTGGAGGGATGGTGGAAAACCATTTAGGAAAAATCAACCCCAGTTCACCCGACCAAGATTCGAACCTCGATCTCTCCGTCCTCAGCAGTCGAGCAGCTCAACACGACTAACGCGTTAGCCAACATACGCCACCGAGGCGGGTAGTAGCTTTATTAATAATCACAAAGATGTATTTTATTAATATCCCGCTCTATTAATAATTTAGTCATCTAAAACTTATGGTGGGAAGTCATTTTATTTTTTTCTGTGGCATTTGTTCAAAAGATGAACCACAAATCACGCACGAATACCAGGAAGATTTACTAGAGTTAACCATTACTTTATTACATCTAAGAACTTCCCTTGACCAAATATGGAAACATGCTAACCTTATTTTGGATCAACTAGGGTTGAAGTAAGTTTTTTAGTTAATTTATTTTATAATTTATATATTAATTAAACCATTACTTACCGTGGTGGCCGCATAGTCTAAGGCGTCACTCTCGCAATAGACTAGACTGCCTTTGATGGGCAAGTTGGAGTTCGATCGCAGTCGGGTGTGCTGAGGGTAGATTTACTGAAATTAATTAATCCTTTCTCTCTCTCCACGCAAATTTGGGTACACTTCATATAAATTCAATCTTACTATTCCTTAAATCATTAGAGTAATTAGTACATAGGGTAAATATCGAACGTGTAATAAGACGCGGTGCTTTTTTAAAAAGAAAATTGACTATACTTTACTAAAATATGTAATTTTTGGATATTATATTAAAATGTTATGTATTTATAGCCGGTGACCTGGCGGTCTAGGGGTAAGGTGTCAGACTTCTGTGCTGGCGGCCGGGGTTCAATCCTCGGTCCCGGCACAGATTTATCTGATTACTGAACCCTTCCTTCACCTCTGACAAGACATCTTGTGAATGTGGGAAATGCCAGACCTCCCCCGTGGTTCGGATCCCACGTTAAACTGTAGGTCCTCCAGTTCATCTCACAATCACCCTACCATTACACATTAGCGTAAGTGCGTACAACCCGAACGGGTAGTAAGACGAGGTGCTAATAATAATAATAATAATAATATTTATAGCTGATATATTAAATCATGATATTTTAAGTGACTTAGACTTTAAGAATTTCTTTATTCTACTAAAGGGAAGATGCTAAATTGAACCCACACACAGGAAAAGTTTATATATTAAAAGAAATAGAACTGAGAGCTTATTTTACGCTTAATACACTCTAGCACTAAGGTCGAATGAAAACTATACGTGGGCAGAAAGTGAGACATTCGGAATAATCTAGCCACAGGCGTCAGGCTTGATCTCGCTGAATATGCTCTCTCTTTGGAAGTTTTCACCACCCTGCTGATTATTTCTTGCTACGTCAAACACGAGGAAATGTGTGTTTGATAATTAAGATAACATTAGTAATTTGAGAATGTGAGTTAAAATTGTCAACACTGTTGAAATGTTATACGATCTATTCTCAAGTCTCTTTGATGTATTAAAAATGAGGTTTCATGGGTTTCATTTTATTTTGGAACGTTCAACTTGCCGTTACCAAAATGATTGTTAGCTAAATCAAGTTTTCTAATAATATTACTTAGGAATATAAGGTGCGACAGAAGGGAGCTCAAATAATTTTACTGGTTTTATAGCATTACATTTTATTTTTTCCAAAATAAATCAAATATTTCTCCAGTAGCAACAAAGAGTTTAGTTTTCTGCACATGCTAATATCAATATATCTTGAATATTAGTCAATGGTGTCCTAGAATTTGGTCAAAACTTTTTAAATAAAGATAAATGTTTTGACATATTTCCAGTACACCCTTGATAATTATTCAAGATATGTTGATATTAGAATATGCAGAAACCTAAACGCTATGTTGCTACTGGAGAAATATTTGATTTATTTTGGACGTCATATTTCATTTCTATAAAAACTCTACTTTCGCTCCTTTCGGCCACACCTTAAAAAGAACATTCTGCAAAAAAGAAATGAATGTAGGGCCTACATATGTGTGTGTGTAAAGCAAACAATTAAAAAAACTCAATTCAGCCATCCAAAACCGTAAGAACGACTTCTTTTTTACCGGTGATTCATTAAATTACAATATGATGACTTAAACTATGTCGCTCACTCATTTATGTGGGTATGAATACAAAAACAAAATAAAAGGGAGCAAAGGCTTGTACAATAAATAGTCCAGAACCAGCGAAGCTTGAGAAATATAACAAAATAATAAAATATGAGGGAAGAATGAACCTTAGCAGGGGACGATTCATAGATAGTTCAGTGCTAGAGCATTGTCAGCACGATAAACCCAATATACTCGGTTTGATTCCCCAAGTTCAGTTGTCATTTGCTCAATTTTTGAAAAAATAAAATACAAAATTTTTAGAAAATAATTAACAGAATGTGTATTTTGATAATTGTAATAAGTTTGAAAAATAAAACCTAAAGTCTACAGATTGGCACTTTAGATATCGATGGTAGTGGGTATTCCCATGTCGTAGAACTTCGAGAATATGAATACCATATTTATGACTGGTATTATATATGCAATTTTCTTGTATGAGTAGCTGAAAGTGAAGGAAGGGCTTCGGCTGGGTGTACCTTTTGGCTTTTAGCTTTTCAGTTGGAAGCTTACCTTGCCTTAACCGCAGCGAAAACTGTCTAAAAGGCAAGAGATGATTCCTACATATATGTTTTGTTGTTGAAAAATTACACCCGGACATGGGAATTGAACCCGGAACATTTGCCTTAGTGTATCAATGCTCTAACCACTGAGCTATCCAGGAATCATCCCGTGCCCATGGTCATTCTTCACTCATATCTTAAGGCAGAGTCTGTGATGGACATATGTAATATCTACCGTGGCGGACCTGTGAGTCTAAGTTTCTTCACGCTTGATTTTATAAGTAAATATTTTATCCATAATCTGTGAGGTCAATATATTCCATATTCAACCTAATATAATTAATTATTTTAATGAAAAGATATTTGATACTTTTATATTCCCAATTCCTCATGCCTCTTCACTGAGAAATACACCACCTTGATACTTGTGTGGGGTGTATTTTTGAGGGACACGACCAAAAAAGAACTGATTTGAAAGGGTATAGGCCTGTTTGGATTTAATACCTTATCTTTAGCTCTATATGTCCCTTTTCATATTGCAAGTGTCTTTTCTTCGCTTTCACACAATCATAGCCTTTCAATTATTGCTTTATCTTATTTATCTTTCTAAGTTTTCTTTCGTTTATTTTAGGATTGTTTATGTATCGTGAACGAGCACCTCTGTTCACTAGTGTTTTATAGTTCATGATTACGGATCCAGAGATCCTGAGTTCAACCTCCAATGCCTCCAAATACTTCTATGAAACAGTGCGTCTGGAACGGGGTCAGACTTAAGCCTGCGATGACTAAATATGAGAAACTACTTGAATTAAAAAGAATCAGCTCCAGCCCATAAAAACTGAAATCAAAGGCCTAAGGGTACGTTGTGCTGACCACATGGCCATAATCGACCCACAGAAGCCAGCACCCTCTTAGCCAACAGACTGCGGCCTCTCAGCCAGTAGGCCTATAGCTCGATCGCGGGCTGTTGCCATGAAGTAATATTTCCTTTTATAAGTTAAACATTTGGTATACTTCTGAACATAAATTCGGATGTCAACAGCACCGGTAGGGACGTGGGCTGGAGGCCAAGTCCATCTAGTCTGGTTTGCTGATAACGCTGCTGTCCTGGTTTGAATCCTGGATGAGTGTACTGAAAGGGAATCTTACTCTACGTTTTCCCACTATTTCTACTTGAAATGCGGGTACATTTAATTTAAATTTTACCTTACTCATATCTAACCCAACAGTGTAAGTAAATGTGGCTAGCCTGGACGTATATAAATAAACGTCGGGGAAAAAGAATATCCAATCTTTTAATACACTTTGATCCAACAGATACGTTTTAAAATACCTATTAGTGTCCCGTTGTTTAAAAATAAATGACTTATCCTAAGTTAATGAACAACGGCAATAATTATTGTCCAAAGGGACAAAGAGATTCATCTGTTACACTTAAAAGTGTTTCTCTTTTTTTCAGTCACGAAACTAAGAATGTTTAATCGTTTCATCTAAAAGACCAAACAGGGGTCACCAACAAAGACCTGAGACACATTTTCCTTTGATACACTTGATATAAATACTATTATTTTGAATTCGCCCCCTCCCCCATTTCCAAACTATAAATACTGTTCATTCTTGATAGATGCCCCGGTATATGTTCTGATGCTGCTATGTTAGGTGCTGGAGTATTTTAGAGGGTAAATTACAGTTTATAACTTGGATATCATGGTCGCTTAGAAACAAAATTTAACAGAGCATATCTTCTAGTCTGGCTTTCGAGATATTGACTATAGTGTGTAAATATTCTGTAGGAAAAAACAAACCAAACTTATCTTCACTTTTCAGAAGTTTTCTTTGATGTTGTTAATGGTGAAGTTTAAATCCCTTGTTTGCAATCAGTTAAGTGCCGTAATTTATAGTCGATTTTAAGTTTTTCTTATTTTCAGTAAAAGCGTCCAAGGGTGATTTTTTTTTTAAAGAAGAATGTTTTATAATTTTAATTGAAAGTGATTTATTAAAACTTTTAGTATCTAAACTTTCCTTTGAATTTTACGATACAATTTGTGATGAGTCGATTCTACTAGAATATTATATATATTAAAAGACCTTTTCGTACTTAAATTAATATTATCTTGTTAAGAAAATAAGATTATAAAGTTATTTATTACTATATGATTAGAACAAAATTGATTTATTGTATTGCTACCATAATCACTTTTCTAAGAAATCTTATAGAATATAATTAAACTTAGCATTAATTGATTTTTATAAAATATTTCAATTTGATTAGCTACAACACACAATGTATTTTCATTGTAATTATTAATTAATCGGGGTGGGGGGGGGCGGCCTTTGGCTCTGCATCGGTGTCTATAATCCAAATTGATTCAAATCCAATTCCTATTACTAGATTTTTTCCCTTGTTATACTATCCGTTTGGACTAAACGCTATTTCATAAAAATTATAAGGTATGGTTGAGGAAGATATATTCGAAAGGAGGTAGAGTGAAAAATTGTTTAAAAAAACAGCACCATCATCATCAGTATTCGATATCTGACCTTCCCATCACAGTGTAATTTTATTTTTATTATTTATACAATAATCAAATGTTTGAGATCATTTCATGAACCATATATTTATCAATGAGTAATTATTAAAAAAAACCTAATTTATTTATTAATCTTCAATCTTTATTAGAATTATCTCTTGCGTGAGTCTTTAATTTCACACATTTTAATTTTGAAAAAAAACAACTTGCCATATCCTCCTGCCCCTCTCCCAAACATAAGCTTTCCCTATCTTGTCCCACTCATCTTCGTAAAATATCTCGAATATATAGGAAAGAACGGTCTTGTATAAAGGTTCCAAGTATCTTCCTCACTATCATTTTATCTTATATGTCAGATCCAGAAATATATCGATATCGAAGTCTCTTCCTGATAACCCACTCACTAGTCTATATTCAACCGTCCCGTCCAATCAACTTTCTTTTCAAGTTTTTTTTTTTCCACTAATACCTGAAATCAATAGCTGTCCAAACAAAATCCGTACCTTCTCCTTCATTTCCGTGAGATGTTGAGGGCTATTTGTTTTTCACTTCCTTACTATTCTTTTATTTTTCCCCATTGTTTGAATTCTTACTTCTTTTTTTTTTTCAGCTTCCTCATGATATCTTAAGCAAGGTGGCTTGTGATACTATTATTAAATCTATCGGTAAATTTGTTTGTATTAAAAGAATCCGTCAAAGATGTATTATACTATTATAAAGCCTCACGGCTGACTCGCTCACTGACATTAATGTTTACTCACTTCCAAATGAGCTAGAAACTTGAAATTTGGCAAACTTATAGCCTGCGGCCGACGGGAAAATCCCAAAAAATAAAAAAATAAAATTAATCCCCGAAAAGATTTCCAAATGTTGGAGCAACTTTAAAGTCGGTGCTTACCTTTCTTTGGAGGTTTCTTGTGGCTAAACGGTAAGACATACCAAAAATGGCTCTGGAATTACCTTAGTTTGTATCCCCTGGCAAAGAAAGGTCTCCGGGGGTTTGAGTTTGTCTACACGAAGTAATATCCTTAACCAAATGTGATTTTTTATAATTTATTAATACCTTAAATATACTTACATGTCAGTACGTAGATTATTTACTATCTGTTAGAATGTTCTTAACTTTTCTACAGAGGTAATCCTGTATTGTATTTCCTTATATGAACATGCATTATTTATTTTTAGTATCATTCCTGTAAACCCAAATTTTATACTGACTAAAGTAAGGATATATTATGAACAAGTTGACATTTTATAATTGCACAAGTATTCGCCCGTATTTAAAATTACATTAAATAATAGTAAAGAGACGAATAATAATATCAATCGTTACACTAAACTTGACATTTTTAGGATTGTATTTTATTTAAAGCGACATTTCAGATATGAGGGAAGATTTTTCTTTAGTAAATGCTATAATCTTTTATATAATTTCTTGAGATATAATGCACAAGTATATATATATGTATATTATTGGAAACTTATTCGCATTCCTATCTACAGTTATTTCTTGAATGTTTCCTAAACAATTTTAAACAATAGTTTTTTTATTAAAGCTCAACCACCGATAAGATGTACAGAAATTTTCAGATTTACAAAATATTAAAGTAATCACGAACGTTCAGAAAGTCGGAACATATTTAGGCTACAATTTATCCTGTTTTAAATAGCAAATTTTAAATGTTTATATTATTTTTTAAATAAAAGTATTCACTCAATAGATTATAGATTTGGGGTGAAATAATTTGAAAAGAACAATGACGTGATATAAAAAAATTATTTCCACAATATCGACAAAACATATTTATATTTTATTCTATGGAAGCTTATACATTGATTGTAAAGTAATACATCGTGTTAAAGGATTTAGAAATATACCATGTGCATTTATAAAATATAAAGTCTACAGTTTAAGAATATCATTGAAAAATGTACGTACTAAGCGTCAGTGGAAAATCTTGCTATAAATTTTTAGTTAGGTCCAGTATTATAAATGGTATATTTATTTATCTTTAAATAAGCTAGGACTATATTTTTAGAGGAGTCACTCAGTTTGTATAAAAAACACGACAAATTAAAAAGTGTACAAATTAAAAACAGTTAAAAAAGTTTATATCGAACTACATAAAACTTTTCAAGTATAAAAAAGTATGCTATACTATAAGTTTAACTAACACTATAAAATATGTTTATATTGATTCTTTTGGAATAATCAATACAATATTATAGAGTACGCAGCTTGTCAATGTATTTACCTTAGTATTTAATTAATTAAATTTTCTCTTATTTGTATCAGAACACTTGGATATAATTATTTATTATATCTTGCATCACGTTTTACTAAACCTCAGGACTATTAAAATTTAACAATATAAATTAGGTAAAAAAGATAATGGTAGTATATGGCTGAGATAGAACAACGTTTGCGTAAAAGGAAAGATAAACAATCTTTGGAGAATATAACTCCATCCGTGTACACCGAGTGGCTTCAAAAACTGAGCTGCCAGGGTCAAACCAAAACAAAGTTTCATGACATTTGTTCGTGTATATTTATAATTAGGCTACCCTTGTCCTGTCTCTTTCAAAAAATCTATATATTTCACACTAGAATTGGAATTATTTGAAAATTGAAAGAAAAGATTCGATGTTTCAATTTTTATTTATTTTTTCCCCGTGTTTCACGTCTTACTTGTCCCGGCTATACACCGAAATCAGTGATAAGAATGAATAGAAAGAAAGTATCCTGAACCTTAAAAGTGTTTCCTCCCCTCCCACCCCAATAAGAATCCGAACTCAAAAAGATAAGAGACAGCCAAGAGATAAGACGTCCAAGGGAAGAGTAGCCTAGCTCGCTAGCACACTGCTGTCTCTTTAGTAGAAACGTTAACGTTGGATTGTTATTTTCTCTTCATTTCTCCATGTAACTTCCGTAACAATAGAAAGTTCAGGAAACATCCGACATCTTCCATTGTCCAGCCTATTTATCGCCCACAAAAGACTAAAAACATTGAAGTGAAAAAAAAAAAGGAAAAAAGGAAATCGAATAACAACACGAGAGAAAATATATATGAAGGGAACATATCTGACGGAAATAGGGGAAAAAAAGAGAGAGTATTTATCTTTCAATCCTTCACAGAAAGATTTAATGGACTTTTTCACTCGTTTTAACGAGAAATATTTTAGTTTTTTTTTTCTAATACATCCCCGTTTGCGTGAAGGTAAAATGGGAAACCAGCATTGGGAAACACACCCGGCCGGTACTAGAAAATGGAGCTCCACTTTACTGTCAAACCAGAATCTTGACATTTAGACCACGTGGGTATCGAGAAAATTATTAAAATGTTAGATATTATAATAGTGAGCACGCGAGTAAAGACGTTGGCATCGTCTGATTTACATTTCTGGCCATGGAGAGTGCTGAATTCGAGTCCCGGACAGTTGAACTGATATTTTCCTCGTTAATTTATTCGCTAATGCAAACCTACTTTAATAATAGATTTTCCTCATTAATACACTATTAGTGTGGATATAAAGAGAGCCCAGAATAGTATTAAGAAGCGAAGTATTAATAATTAGAGGAAAAAAACTTTATTTTTAGGACGAGAGCAATGTGATAGCGTTGGAAAAAATATTTAAATTTGGTGATTTTGTGTAAATATAGAACTAGATCTATTATTCCTATTTTAATTCGTTTGGGCAATCCACCTAGTATGGGTTGATTAGTTATATCACTTAAAATATACTTAAAACATATTTTGTTTATTTTAAAAATATTATGATAATTTCTTATTAAATGAATTTGATTATTCCACACACACACCTATGTAGGCCTCTGTACATATACACATAACGTATATAATATATATGTGTGCGTGTTAAGCCACGTGGAATAAGAACTTAAGAATTTTTTTCGTATATGAAAAAATAGAAAATATGAAGCTCATATGTTATGATAACGTCACATCCGCTTGTTTCATCTTGCATTGTTGTCTTGTCAAAGAAGCGTGGATGGTCCCAAACAACAAAACGACATCAAGAAAACAAGTGAATGACTTCAAACCTCCATTAACACAAGTCTCTGGCGTCACGTATCCTACTTCCTCTCCCTCACTTCTTGATGGGGTTTTTTTCTCTCCGTCTTTGCGGAGACAACGTTAAAAATACATGCGGCCTTAAAACAGATTCGAAATAAATAGAACAAAACTATTTCTAAAATGTTGACATTATCCTAAGAACGTAACCAACGAGGTATTTTTTAGTGGTAAAAGTTTCTTTACTAAACAATTGGTATCATTTCACATGTTGGCATTTACTTTGATCATTTAAAAAAAAATTAATGTAAAAGGTATTTTGAACGTTTCTTGTATGGATAAATTAGTTTATATTTGTTTACCCTTTTTCTTTAACAAAGTACTGTATTAGTTTACGTGATAAAAATAACCACCATTTTATAACATCTAAAATATTTTCTCAATATAATTATTAGATCTTTCATTAATAATTAAATTACTCACCTCCGTGGCGTAGTAAGTTAGCGCACTAATTTCGTGTTGAGCTAGACTGCTGAGCACGAGGAGATTGAGGTTAGAATCTTTCTAGGATGAACTGGAGTGGTAAATATTGTGTTTACACAACTTATTGATAAGCATAAACAATGATTTTAACACTATTCAATCGATGTAAATAATACATTCACTTAGCT
The DNA here is from genome assembly GCA_901482245.1 of Timema douglasi. Lineage (NCBI taxonomy): Eukaryota > Metazoa > Arthropoda > Insecta > Phasmatodea > Timematidae > Timema > Timema douglasi. Next base: position 27,045 of record CABEEJ010001388.1, read on the forward strand.
TCCTAATCATTGTAAGTTAAAGTGTATTAGCACAACTTACTGAACATTGATTACGATGTATTTGTGTTACTTTTAATTCAATGTAAACAAATTATCGGCATTACTTCTATAACAACGCAAACAATGTATTTGTAACATTATCAATCAAGATAATATATTTTCGATAATTTTTAACACAAAAAGGTTAATTTAAGAAATTAAACAATCAATTATTTACATAACACATATAACAATCAAAATTTTATGACCTAGTCTGTTTTTATGATTAAAGTATTAATGTTTATATAATTCTTAATTTAATTTAACTGAATTTGAATTGGTAAAATTGAGCCTAGTATTTAATATAGACTTGAACTTGGATAAAATATTCAATTCCTCCTACTAGTGAAAACATACCTCTATTGATTGATTAAATTATTCGACAGTTTAACCCTGATGAGTGTAGAGAATTTATATTGCTCACCATTATAAATTAGGGAACTAAAGTTAGTTTTAATTAGAATCAAATGTATATTGATGGTGTAGAAAGTTATTTCCAATTAATTCACAAAGTTTTGAACACGCCTTCTTAAATTTCTGGTTTTATTAGTTTAGATTATTTTTTAAACTTAAGAATGTTAATTCAAAATACAATATTCCTTTTAATTGAATTAATAGTAATAAGAACATTGAATGGTTTTAAGAGCACAAAAGTAAATTTAATGCTCTCAAATATTGTAAAGAAAGTAAATTGTGTGTAATTAATTTAAACTATCATGATACAAATTATGTTAGATGATGCATAATAGTAGTTGAATTATAGATTAATATAAAAATATACAGTTTTCAAATATCCAACATCAATATAATTTATAAAATTTAAAGTTTATAAAAATAATTAACAAATATTAAGTGTTAAGTTTTCTAAAATAAATCAAATGAACACACAAATCGTTAAGCAGGTGGGCACGTGGTTTGTTAGTGGCCTCAAACGTCGGGGCTCTAATTATAATTAAGTGTTTTCCCCCCCTAAGTTTTTCTTCTTTTCCATTAGACGATTGTGTTTACATTTCCTCTTAAGCTCCACCTTTCTTATCTCTACCCTAACCACGTGATAGCCATGTAGCCCGAATGGGTAGAAGGATTCAGCGTGCAGAAGTAAATCATACTATAAATAGAAATGTAAACAGAAAGCACATCTTCTCGAGTGTTTTACTCACGACTTGTGAGGCTGGAATTGAAAGCGTTTTACCTGATTTCAAAGTGGGTGCAATCACTCCAGAAGTTTTTGTCTTTTGCTGGCTTCTTTCCAAGACCATGTAAGCTATACATCAACAATTTTTTTTTAACGGATATAAAAACAAAGACTTTAGTATGACTTTTAAGGAGTCATAATAATTTTTTGCTTAATGTTTTAACATACCAAATTTTAAAATCTTTTTTTATTTTTAACCATAATAATGATTTAGTTAAAATATTTTTGTAGAATGTACATATTGCTAATTCTAAATAAATGTGTACAATTTAGAAAAATACTATTTGTGGTTGGGACTAATAGTTTCACTGTCTCATTTAATGTTAAAACATCAAAACCTTTTATTTTCATTTCGTTCTTGCATTACTTAATTGGAGATTTATTCGGCCTTGCCCCGTATTTCACTAGTTTATAATAATTGTCTACACTTTTGTTCATTTAAGGAAGCTTCGCATGAAAAGGATTTTCTTATCAATAACATGTGTATCAGAGAACAAACCCATAATTAACGGCTACGCTCTACTTATTACTTCTAGCACTGTGGCGAGCTGGACAAACAAAAACGCGGACATCCTATAGGAGAGTAACCTGGCACAAGGCCTGAGACAGCTTAGTCAAAGGGACTGGCGGATGTATTCTGACTTCCGGCCTTTGCCTAAGCTCTGACTCACTCTACTACAAGAAATAATTAGAAACCTGTGATTAAAAAAAAAACATGTTTGCCACTGACTAGTGTTCATAGTGAACGAAAAGCACGTACGTAAAGCTTACGCAAGTATGAGGTTACTTTTCATAATTGATATAAAAAAACGGTGACCTTGTGGTCTAGGGGTAGGGTGTCAGACTTCTGTGCTGGGGGTCTGGAATTCAATCCTCAGTCCCGGCAAAGATTTATATGATTGCCAAACCCTTCTCTTCACCTCTGGCAAGAAGTGTATTAATCACAGTTTGTGAATGTGGGGAATTCCAGGCCTCCACCGTGGTTCGGATTCCACGTTAAACTGTAGGTCCTCCATTTCATCTCACAATCACCCTACCATTACGCATTAGCGCAAGTGCGTACAACTCGAATGGGTTGTAAGACACGGTGCTAATAATAATAATAATAATACATTTATCCCTGATTTAACAATGTGGAGAAATAAGAGATTCGCGATTTTACACGACGCGTTAAATGTCGCATCGCGATTTACCCAGCCACATCACTATTCAATAAAGCCACATGGCTGACTCATTCACTGACATTGATCATAATAAATTTCTAGTTGAGCTAGAAACTTTAAATTTAACAAACTTGTAACTTCTAGCCTGTAACCGACGAAAAAAATCCAAAAAAGTTTGAAAAAATTAATTATTAACCCACGAAAAAAAATTCAAACTGTTGGAGCAATTTTATAGTCGTTGTGGACCTTACTTTGGAGGTATCTTGTAGCTAAACGCTAATACCCATCAAAAAACAGCTCCGGAATTACATTAGTCTACATCCACCAGCAAATAAAACCCACTGGGGACTTGTGGGCGGAGCCCCCAACGAGTCCTGATATGAAACGGTAAATCAGCCCTTCCCTCAAACTGGTAGGTACAATGCGATATACCTGAGCAATCTGTGCGATTCCAGCTTTTGCCCGTAAAATATGTATCATTTTTTTAAAATTGAAAAATGACACCAAGACATTGGAATAGAACCCGGGATCTTTGGCTTAGTACGCCAATGCTCTAACCACTGAGCTATCCAGGAATCGTCCCGTGCCCAGGGTAATTCTTCACTCATATTTTAAGGAAGGGTCTATGATGGCGTTCGGAAATCATCGGCTACAAATGTGTGATTTATAAAAATTAAGATCACGAGCTATCAGATAACGCAGCAGATATTGATTTGAGATTGATGTAAGAGCATTGGCGTACTAAGCCAAAGATACCGGGTTCGATTCCTGTGTCCAGGTGTCATCTTTCAATTTCCAGAATATGATATTTAGATGGAGTAATCCCCACTAAAAAGCATAAATAATAGATTTCGCTATTTGATTCATATATATATATATATCAGTTGTCACCTACCTGTATGTTACCAAGGGAGCATCTGGATTTCTGAATATTTTCTGGCGCATATGTATTATTTATTTTATTTTTACAAGAAGTTAATATAAATAATTTATTTTGTCAATATATTACATAATTATATTTTAGAAAGAAAATATTATTTAATGTAACCTTCAGTAAAAAAATATATAAAAGTGTGTAATTTTTAACGTAATGTTTAGAACTGCATTTACTAATTATCTTTTTAAAGTCTGGATCATAATTAGATATTGCAGTTCTTAAAAAGTCTCTTGGACTAGCATCTGAAAGTCAATATACATATTTAGTTCCCCTAATTTCCAATGTAAAGAATTCTGATTTCCACAAAAATGATAATCCATAATAGGAAGAATTACTCTTCCTCGCTAAGATATTCAGCAAAATAAATTGTGGTTGGTCTACTAGCTTACAACAATTTTTGTCCGTATGGCAAGCCTCGAAGTAGGCCTATGTGTTGTTCTATAGTACAGAAATCTCTGATTCCAATTCCTCAACATTCGTTTCGTACATTTTATTAATATATTCGGCAATGAACAAAAGTTTTCTTACAATTCTTGACACATTTGGAAAATATCTCAATATATTTTGTCTATTATTTTTATTTCAAAGGGGACTAAATTTCAGTATCAATACATCGGTGGACACATGAAAATGTGCCTACGGGAATGCGTGCGCCCGTGGGTGTGGTGTTGGCTTCCCCAGATATATGCTTAAAGCTCATAAACTATTAATTTTATAAAAATACACAATATATAAAATATTTCCACTTTTAATATTACTACAACTTTACTATAATAAGAGGTGACCTGGCGGTCTAGGGGTAAGGTGTTAGACTTCTGTGCTGGCAGCCGGGGTTCCATCCTCGGTCCCGGCATAGATTTATCTGATTAACAAACCCTTCCTTCACCTCTGACAATACATCTTGTGAGTGTGGGGAATGCCAGGCCTCCACCGTGGTTCGTATTCCACGTTAAACTGTAGGTCCTCCATTTCATCTCACAATCACCCTACCACTACACATTAGCGTAAGTGCGTATAACCCGAACGGGTAGTAAGACGCGGTGCTAATAATAATAATAATAATAATAATAATACTATAATAAGTAATTTTGTTTCTCAAATAGTCTTGGAGAAATGATTAAAATTGGAGTTTCTGGTAATATAAAGTACCCCCAAAATTCATTTTAATGGGCAAATTAGATTTGCAATTTTATTTGTAATGTTAAACAGTTCCTAGATACAAATATTTAATCAAAATAGTTGTAGTGAATTTTGACTAAATCGATTTTATATATTTTTGTTTTCCAGTAAAGTAATCTTAATTTTAGGGTATGATATTATAATACCTTAAGTTACTCATGGAGTTATGAAAGTCCTAGATATCAGGTTTTTTCCCGTTTGCTGAAATGTTTCAATCTATAGGCCGTGCGTGATATATAATAAAAATAGACAGAACTACAGCATTACGAACATCAATTTTTATGTTTCAGGGTGTCATTAAACGAGAGTTAAACATTATTATTTTTTAGATATTCACTATAATTCTCTCATTGAGGTGTTAAGAGGAAGTCAAAATAAGACACCAATAATAGTGAATATACAAAAAGATAGGACTACTTATAAAAATATGTGCAACACAGTCAAAAACTCACTAAATCATAGAATTTTAGGAAAATTATATATTTTAAATAGTAGATAACTAAATTTAAATTATTACAAATATAATATTTGGTTTCTATCATTCATTTTGATTTATAATAATATTTATCACCAAATTAAAGTTGAATCTGTTATTTGTAATCTGTTATCAAGATCACTATTATCAACCATCATAGGGGTCGCAGATTTATGTAATCATTGCGGTGGGACTGATCACGCTCGAAATAGATTAACTTCTTATCACAAAAGAAAAAGATCGCTTCTATAAAATTGGTCCGAATGAATGCTAATACTCTAATGGTACAATCTTTAGATTGCTGCAATTATAATTACATTTCTCCCCTACCACATCATAATAAACCAAGCCCCATTAGTTCCACAAGATTAATATATATTAAACGGAAAAAAAGAAACCATTGGGCTTTAATCAGATAGGTAGATTAATCTAAACTAATCTAATCTAAAACTAAACATGATTATGTTATTAAGCTCACCAAGTAAAGATTTTACAATTCAAAATCTAGTTATTATTGATTAAACACTTGTTTTGTACTTTAAATAGGTAGAATTGTATACGCCGAAATAAAATAAAGTAACTCTAGGACAGTGAATTTAACCCTTATATCGTTGTATCATGGACTAACAGGGTTCCCTATTGATTACTATTCAGAATGCTATTCAAATCCCTGCCCACTTGTCATTCTTATATATTTAAACAATAAATTATTCATCATTTCGTATAAATGACAAGTTTGAATAGAGGTATAAAAGTTTAACTTTACACATTTGTGTGATTTATAGTCTGTAATACATGCACAAAATATATTTTAGTGTAGTAATATATCTTATATTTATATATATATATATGTGTGTATGTATGAATAAGTGTATTTAATAATGTATATAAAAACAACTTTGCATGTATGCATTTAGTAATGCATGTATACATATATGTGGGGGAGTATGCATGAATGTATGTATCTATGTATTATATATACCTACAAGTGCATGCATGTATATATGTACTTATGAATATTTTTATATATGTATGTCCAATATGGTTTATGTGTAGCTTTGAGTTTATATTTTTGTGTATTTGTATTATTGATAATTAAGAATACATTTCGAAAGGTTTACTATCTCACAATCATTTTGTTTTGCATTAAGTAGTCAAAGAGATGTGATAGATAATCATGTGTCAATTGGAATACATAAGATTATACATAAAAATATAGTCAAATGCAACTATCTAAGATTTTAAAAATGTACTAAGAAAGGATTATAATTATTACTTAATTAATAATTAAATTGAAAAATGTTGTGTTAATAAAACCTTAGTATTTAATCATGTATGATTGTTAATGTATGTATGTATGTAAGTATGTATGTATGTATGTATGTTAAAGTATATGTATATGTGTGTATGTGTATGTATGCATATGTGTGTATGTTTGTGTATATGTATGCATGTGTGTGTATGTTTTTGTATGTTTGTGTATATGTATGTATTTATGTGTGTATGTATTTATGAGTTCGTGTATGTGTGCATGTGTGAGTGTATGTGTGCATATATGCGTGAATGTATGTAAATTAATAATACCAAATAAATTAAACCAATTATTATTATTATTAGCACCGCGTCTTACTACCCGTTCGGGTTATACGCACTTACGCTAATGTGCAATGGTAGGGTGATTGTGAGATGAAATGAAGGACCTACTGTTTAACGTGGAATCCGAACCACGGTGGAGACCTGTCATTCCTCACATTCACAAGATGTATTGTCAGAGGTGAAGGAAGGGTTTGGTAATCAGATAAATCTTTGCCGGGACCGAGGATTGAACCCCGGACGCCAGCATAGAAGTCTGACACCTTACCCCTAGACCACCAGGTCACCCTAAACCAATGGAATAGTACTTGAATTGTATTTGAATGTTTCCCTGCACGAGTAACAATTCCCTATTCAGTGTGCTACCATCCCACTTGACTGGCCACGTGCCAAACCACAATAACAATACCTCTCCTTGGCTGACAACTGTCTTGATGGCTAAAAGCAATGAGCCGAAACAGTGAATTGGAAGGACCATGCCAGTTGGTCATGCCTCTTCTCCATTGTGTATTTGTGTTAATAACATTACTTTTTTTTTTCTCTTGGTTAGATCGTCATGACAGCCGCAATGCCGAGCCTAACGAAGAATAAAAACGGATAGATTATTTTTTCATGTGTGTTTTGAGAAATTACAAATTAATTGAGACAAAAAAAATTTGACCCATAGACAGTCTCAATAATATAATTTAACTCAATTTCAAACAAATATTAATAAAAAGTGATCTCAAAATGGTTAGATAAATGTCAAAAAACATACCCAAATCAATGGACATATGGACTATTATTATTATTATTATTATTAGCACCGCGTCTTACTACCCGTTCGGGTTATACGCACTTACGCTAATGTGTAATGGTAGGGTGATTGTGAGATTAAATAAAGGACCTACAGTTTAACGTGGAATCCAAACCACGGTGGAGACCTGGCATTCCTCACATTCACAAGATGTCTTGTCAGAGGTGAAGGAAGGGTTTGGTAATCAGATAAAGCTATGCCGGGACCTGGGATTGAACCCCGGCCGCCAGCATAGAAGTCCGACACCTTACCCCTAGACCGCCAGGTCACCTATGACATATGGACTAATCGTCAAAATTCTCTCATTTAGTTTTATTAAAACTGAGAAGCTATAGATCAAATCCCTGTTAGCTGCACTATAGTTTATAGTTTTCGTAAATCTTTTTTCACTCATCAATCAATCGCATTTCAAATATAATGCAACAGAAGAATGTTGAAAATATCATCGATGGAGATGGTATCAAATACATACGTGCTAAAAGAAAGCAAACGAAAAAAGAAAACTTTGGAAAGGTATAGACTATAGAGCAAAGAAGAATTAAACTTTTAGGACATATTTTACTAGGTTATATAATAGTTTTACTAAGATAATTATAGGAGATGTGGAAAAGAGAAATTCAAGAGGAAGACCGAGACGGGAGTACATGAATAAACTAGTGAACAACGTTGACTGACGAAGTTGCAAATATGCTAAACATTTAGCCCAGCACAAGCAAAAGTTGAGCAATCCCGCCACAAGATTGATGACCTATTGATGATTATTTAACAATGAAAAAATGTGAATAACAGGAAGTTTGGCTAAGTGAAAAAATAAAACGTAAACTGTGTTTTATCATTTTAAATGAAAATATTCTTACCATTCCACAGATAGGATTTCGGGGAGACACTTACAGTATATTGCCTTTTACATTATGAAAAGTAAAGTGGGGACTTTTATTAAATGTATTAAATAAATAGATTTAACTATATGAACTATCAATAACTATTCTAACATACCTACACATAGGCATATGCATACATATTTTTAGTTAGACAATGATTTTTGAAGTATTGGACATCTCAAAGAATGCTTACCTACTAAAATGATAGTAAGATTTTGGCTAGAATAAAATATATTTCAGATAGAAATAAATTTAATAATATATGAAAATAACATATATAATATTAAATAAGATTTATCAAAAGCTTAAATGGAACATTTGAACAAGATAGATTTTTGGTAATGTGCTTTAGTTCTAAGGAAAGTTGAATACAGGGCAGAAGGCAATTTAAGTCAACGTGAAGAACCATAGTTTACTCTCGATTAATTCCGGTCATTTCCTTGTTTGTGGCTACTGGTCAGGGGTGGGGGTGGGTCGTTGGGTTGGGGGAGTGAAGGGAGTGAAGCAAGATGCGTGGTAGTACGAAGACTGTGGGATTCCCAAGAGAAGTGCTTTGGAGAATTAATTAAGTTAATTAACTATAATACTTATCTACTGTTCGCAGCGCCTCTGTTGCTTGGGTTTACTTCGGAAGAAATTAAGGTTTTGAAAGGGTTATTCTTGGGATTTGCAGGAACCAACAACGAGGTTTCTCAATTCTTTTTTGTGAGGTTTTTGGAACAATATTTTAAGCTATGTATAATATATTTTTGTAAAATATATTTCTCTTAATATTAGAATCTGGTTTTATGCAAAATGAAAGATATTCCTTGATTTATATTATTAATTCATTTTTAACAATTATTCGCGAGAATAACTTTAATTGTTGTTTACTTGCGGAGCTAGCTAAATTAATAACACGGAGATAGGAGCTCAAATACTGGATGGTTATTTCAAAGAGGAGATTTTATTTAATGGTTTCTCTTTCTACCCTTACATACGTAAGTGTGGGTATAATTCATATAAAACTTCAACTTTCTAAGCCCTTATTTATTACTATAATTAAATGTAGATATCCCGGACAAGTAATAATATACAGTTCCTTATATTATATATTGTGCATACGATATAAATGGATACACGTTGATGTAAGACAATTAGACACTTATTTTATATATAAAAAAATGCAACGTTTACACTTAATTACTCTTAGTTAACTTGTCCACTACCACTTCTACCAAAGTATTAAAAGATTGGAAAATCAATTAAACATCTATAATTTTGGCTCTAATTGTCTATAGTTTGATTTGTTTTTTTCTGCTTTGAGTTTTGCAATCTTTTGTTAATACGGCTGTGGTTTTATTATAATATGATTAATAATCTTTATAATTTACACTTAAAGTAAATTATTATGTCTACGTGGACCAAAATTAATGATAGATCTCTTCCAATATATATGTATATTCTTTATTATTATTAGCAACACGTCTTACTACCCGATTGGGCTATACGCTCTTAAGTTAATGTGAAATGGTAGGGTGATTGTGAGATGAAATGGAGGACCTACAGTTTAACGTGGGATCCAAACCACGGTGGAGGCTTGGCATCCCACACATTCACAAGTTGTGATTAATACACCTCTTGTCAGAGGTGAAGGAAGAGTTTAGCTATCAGATATATCTGTTCCGGGACCGGGGATTGGACCCTGGACTCCCAGCACGGATGTTTGACACCTATCCCCTAGATCGACAGGTCACTTGTTTATCCTATACGTAATCTACAAGTTCTACGCTGATAGAAATTGACCCGCACACAATTGTAGATTATAGTTTATTTTATTCTTTGAAAATAGCTTAAAACAAATGTTATGTTAAGGAATTTTTCCTTTTTAATACCTTTGCTCGTTTCACAACTGTATTATTTTGGTGGTAGTTATTATTTTGACGTAAATATTGTAATAGCTTATTATTATTATTATTATTATTTAACACCGCGTCTTACTACCCATTCGGGTTCTACACTTTAAGTACTAATTACGCTAATGGATTAGGAATTGGGAAGGTTGAATTAGAGGAATTGAACCCGCATTTACGTGGAGGGGGATTGGTAAACCATTTAGGAAAAGCCACCCCCAGTTCACCCGACCGAGATTCGAACCTCGATCTCCCCGTCCTCAGTGGTTGAGCTCAACACGACTAGCGCGTTAGCTAACTACGCCACCGAGGTGGGTAATAAATTGTAATTAAATACAATATTAATTATAAGATAAAAATCAATAGTTGAAAATATTATCACAATACTGAGCTGGTTTGAAAGAATAACTATACAACCTACTTCAGTGGCCGCATGGTCTAAGGCGTTACTTTCGCAGTAGACAAAACGGCCAATGAGAGGGAAATTGAGGTTTGAATCTCGATCGGGTGTACTGAGAGCTGTTTGTCCAAAATGGTTTTCTACACTCACTCCACACAAATACGTATACACTTCATGTAAATATAGCCTCCTTTATTCCTAAAACCATTAGCGTCATTAGTGCGTAAGCGTATTGATTTATTAATTTAGTTCAGCGTCTTAATAAACATTTGGGTTATACGATTAAGTACTAATTACACTAATGGATTAGGAATTGGGAAGTTTGAATTTAGAGGAAGTGAACCCGCATTTTCGTAGAGGTAGAGTGGAAAGCCGTTTTGGAAAAATCACCCCCAATTCACCCGACCGAGATTCGAACCTCGATCTCCCCGTCCTCGGTGGTCCATAAGCGTATAGCCCAAACTGGTAGTAAGATGTGATAATAGAAAATAATAATACTTAGCACCGCGTCCTACTACCCGTTCATACGCTATTTAAGTAATAATTACTCTAATGGATTAGGAATTGGGAAGGTTAAATTAGAGGAAGTGAACCCGCATTTGCGTGGAAGGAGAGTGGAAAACCATTTAGGAAAAACCACCCCCAGTTCACCCGACTGAGATTCGAACCTCGATCTCCCGGTCCTCAACAGTCGAGCTCAACACGACAAGCGCGTTAGCCAACTACGCCACCGAGGCGGGTAAAAAAAATTAAATAAATATCTATAGACACGAGTAAGATGAAAAAATGACCTCACGAAACGATCATTTGAGAGTATCAAGCTGCGTTTTAGTTACTTAATAAAACATTTCTTTTTTTCTTTTTACGGGCATTAGAATTCTGTTGCCTGTGTATGTAGACTTTTGGCAGCATTGTTGACACACAAAGTTGCCCAAGGTACACCTATTGATGTTATCTACAAGCCTTACCCACAATAAGATGACGTGTTAATAGTTAGTACGAATATGTGGAACCAGTAGTGATCTTCAAACACAATTTAATCATCATTAACTCTACTTTGGTGACCTTTGTGATAATTCATCTTTCGTATTAAAAAATACCTGTGCTACTATGCGGGAATCTAACCCAGGATCCCTAGGTTCATAGCCAAGTGTACTCACCTCTATACCAGAAGGCCGGTTATAGAAACTTTAATAACACTTATCTTTCGATAATTTCTGTTAACACATCTGACAAAAAGTACAATTTTTTTTGATGTTGCTAAATTTTTGGAAACATTTAATTATCCAAGTAGTTTTTCATATTTTATGCTACGTTAAATACCTACTTTAAAATTGTATATTATATAAAAATATTTATTAGTTCTGTTATAAAGTACAAATTTACCCTCTCATAAAGAAATATTGTTCTCTAAGCTGTCTTTTGAACCAGAATTAACTTACCTGATTCAATTAAAAGAGATTGTCAACTTGCGCAAATGATATATTCATTGAGTTATCTTAACTTTGTTCTTCACATTTTCTTCATCTTATGCTTCAACTACCCTGTGTCATATTAAAATCTTAAACAAAGGACTAAGAGGTAACGACATTAGTGAAATGGGATTAAGAAGAGTAAGGGAATAAAAAGAAATAATGTTTTAAGGAATCATTATTACTTTCTCCTTGAACAGTGAAAACATTTTTTTTTTAATATCAAAGCTTCATAAAGTGCTTTTATTTTCTACTCAAACATTTTCTAAATGACTAGGTCGCATTATTTAGAAATAATCAGTTAGTTTTTAAATCATCAATAAATATATAAATAAGTTTATATTTTAAATCAAATAACATATTTCACTGATATATTTGACACACATAATATTTACACACGAGTAGTTAATTAAAATTAATCAATATGATTTTTTTAAATATTCTTCAAGTCCCTTTTTGTAGTGGATAGAGAATCGCTTAAAAGTTTACAGCAGATAGATATTTTATCAATTTTTTCAAGCTTGTTTAATGTTTAATACAACTCTGACTACTTTTATAATTTCATAGTAAGTTGATTTATTCATACATTAATTAAAAGAACTTGCTAGTCAAATTAACATTAAAATAATAAATGTATAGATGAAGTTATCATCTTGATACAAATATATAAATTAAATAGAAACTTTATCCTTAGAATGTAAAACTTTCCCCTGAAACCCCCATTGCAGTATATTTCAAAACCACATTGCTATAAAACCAATTTCATATTTTTTTAAATAATTTAAAAAATTACATAAGAGTAATGTGTCTTATTACATTTTATAGAAAATCTAGAAAGGTTTGGCAGTTACTACTAATCAGTAAAAAAAAAATGAAGGTTTTATGCAGGTTTGTTCTACTAAAATGTCTGCCTCAGCCGACATTATTACAATTCCACCTTTTTTTTATTCCCTTTTATTGTTTTACATATTATCTGTCACGGCCACCACCAAATCTAAACATGCGACGCTCAATCAAACTTTCATTTAAATTCTTAATCCCTCTCCGCCTTTTTTATAAATGGAAAATATTTCTGTGCAATTTTTTTTACCTTGTTTTAATATATATAGGTATAAAACATTAAATCCTTTTTTAAAATGGGAAACTTTAAATACGTGCATCGTAGGGATTGCTACGATAGTGGTATTCATTTAATCAACAACGTTGGATGCGGATTAGAAATTAATTGCAAAAAATAACAATTGTATTGCCGAAAACATTAAACAAAACTCATTTAAATCAATACGTTGAATTTGTAGAAACATCACTTAATAATTTTTCTAAGATTTATGAAAAACTGAATATAATTATGCCAATTTACTGTAGATCATATTAACCACATGTACAGATAAAATGTATTAAAATCTGGAAAATAAAATATTTATTAATATACCACTTGAAAGTTACTAAAGCTAAATTAAACAAATGGTTTAATGGGAGTGAATAATATAGTATAACCCTAAATAAAAGTAAATTTACTGTTCAAAAAAAGAATGATTTTATAATTCCTTATTATATCTTAAAAATATTTTCCTCCACGTCTTACTAATCATTTGGACTATGCGCATATATATATACTTTTTTGTTGTTGTTGTTGTGTCAAGTATGAACAAAAGTTAATAAAAGAGGAAGGGTATCACCAATTTGACGTGGAAGAAGATAGAAAAGCAATTCAGGGGAAAACCAACCTCAGTACACCCAAATTATATTTTAACCCAAACATTATCATCACCGCTACTTCATTCTTTTGCCAAAGTGACGTCTTAGATAATTATAAAACCAAAGTGTGTGTAAGTATTGTTAAAGTATGCCAATATCTAGGTTAATAATTTAGACCAAGCGAAGTTTTTTTAAAGTTAAATTAGAAATTTTAAGATTCCGAGTATCAAATTTGATTAAGAATCAAATAGCCAAAGCTATTATATCTGATTTTAGGGATGATTACTCCATCTAGATATCATATTCTGAAAATTGAAAAATGACACCTGGACAAGGGAATTGATTCCCGTGTCTTGGTATCATTTTTCAATTTTCATAATACAAAATTTGATTAAGCCATGGACTTATTTTTACATTTTAATATATTCGCTACTCGTATGTTGCTTATATAAACTAATTTGTATTCAAACTAAAGTGTTGATTTTATAGTTTGTCAACTTTTTAATAAGATTATTTTTATTAAACTATTTGCGTCGATTTTATGGCAGTATGTTAATTATAATTTATTTTTATTTTTTAATTCTAAAGAAGGGACATTGTTTGATTCATTCTATAAATATAATTTTAGATACTGAAATAAATAGAGATTGATTGAATCTAGAACTGTGAAAAGTATATAAGTTAAAAGTAGGTATAGCTACACTAACCTATTTATTGTAATGTTATGCTGTAAGCAAGTAGTCATGATATTATAAAATATTAATGCTTAACATAGATTTTAAATTAAGACACAATATATAATAAAACAAATTTCAAAGCTATTATGGACTTTTATAAATCCTAGATAATTACCTAAGTGAATGTATGAACGGGAAATTTGATTTGTTTGAACAGTTCATATATTAAACATGTTTGTGTCGGTAAACATCCAATAAGCTTATCTGAGCTTAAAATAATTTCATGGCTGACTGAGTATTTTAATCAATGAAAATAAGATGAGAAAATATCTAGTGAGAATATACAGTGTGAGAGTGGAAAGTAGTCGAGAGATAAAATCTAGAAGAATATTAATTATATAAACCTTTAATAAAAATCTTTTTGGAATAATTAAAGCAAACATATTAAAATATTACTCTAATTAAAAATAACTGAAAGTAAGGTTGATATTTTCTGAACAATTTTGTCTCTAAGTATTTGATAAATATTTAGAACAATTTTTTTTTCTGCCCTGCATCTTACTATTAGTACACGCCTGCCTCACCTAGAATTACACCCATAAGGTTAGATCGGGGAAAATAGAGACTAGGTAAAATGTACATAAATTTGCAGGGAAGAAGATTAGGAAACAGAATAAAAACTCTCTCAATACAACCGAACGGGATTTGAACCACTAGTTCCCCATCACCATAAAATCAGAATAGTTGATACTAAGTACCCAATAATGCGAGATGATATAAGTTACAGTTAAAAATAATTTTGTGGTATTTATCAAATAATAATATGTCTGGGCTACATAATCTATAGTTCAGTTTACAGAAAGATTCTCCAGTACTAACGTACCGTGTTCCAGGTGACGACCTAATGTACTAATCGTACATCCTTTTTTATGTAGGATATTTCCATGCCTGATGAGATGAGGGGATGGATGATTACAGTGAATATAACGGGGTGGAGCCAATGAAGATCTTAACCTAAAGTAAGCCTAATCAACCTAACCCTGTTGACCAAGATATTTTTCCCCCCTTTAAAGTAAAATCCCCTATTACCAGCCGGGAATCTAACCAAACACTTCTAGGTCAGCAGTCAGGGTCTTTGATCACTATACCGCAAGTCCAGTTATTTATCAAATTTGACCAAACAATAAATAACAGAATAAAAAACTCTTTTCCCACAAAGATACGTTTTGAAATATGTATTGTATCCGGATTGAAGTATTTTTATTTCAAGTTGTCGGTGGTAATAGGGTATTTAGCGTGCATTTCACAGAGAGTACTGCAATCAACGAAGCAAATGTTCTCCGGTAGCCCAACCCCTGAAGCTCTATGTTTTCATGTAATGACATATGGTACTTGTATGTATGTAAATTACTTCGCATAATTAACCAGGGAATGTTTAATTAGTGTGCAGAGATTTAAACAAGTTTTTATCACTCAACGGCTAGTTTTACAAGAAAGCGATTGTACTTTCAGTTGTTTTTTTTGCGTAAATAACAATTCAATTTTAACTCATGTTAGTTAATTATATATATTATTTAACCGCTAATTTGACAAATAAAAAGGTTTTATTGTAGTCAAAGAATATTATATCTTACACAAATATTTATTTGAAAATAGGATTACATAGAATTATCTAAATAGCGAAAATTTGACTAATTTGTAAACGAAGTATAATTATTGAAGCCTATTTTACTCAAAGTGTTTATTGTATATTTAAGCAGATTTTGTTGATAAATAGTGATCGTATTTGTATGTAGCTATTGTTTGATATAATATAAAATATCTGTAATAGTGATAAAATTATATTTTTAATTCTATTCAGAATGGGATTATCAGGATAATGATGACATTTAATCATAAAATAAATGTGTGATTTAAGCTTTATTAATATGTTTAGTAAAACATCCAATTACTTATTATTTACTTTTTAGTGGTAATTTAAATAACTGATATAAATTTAAAATAATATTTTTATCTATGATAAAAAGCACATATATATTTATATACATACAAAAGTAATGTGGTAGTTTCTATATGATATAAAAACAGTTTTAATTTAATTATGTGAAAACATAATTCAATTATAAATTATTTTAAGGCATTCAAGGGTAAAATATAACTAAACAGCATACGGAAACCAAAATTATATACATACATTTTAATTTTAACGTTAATTTAAATACAAATTTTTAATTACCCATCATTTTTTCATATTAAGATGATAAGATTTATTTTTATATTATATACAGTGTATAATAAAATTATATTATGGGTTATAAATAAATATAATAAGATATATGTATTACATTTAAGGCTTAGTTTATTACAATATGTATTTGGTGCTACCTCCTCTATGGTATAGTAGTCAGAGCTCCTAGCTACAAACCCAGAAGTCCCGGGATCGATCCCTGACCATTATAGAATTTAAGGGAAGCAGCGGGTCTGGAACTGGGTCAATTGCCAACTGGGTCAACTAAGCCCCGTGATAACAAATGAAAAGCTACTTGAAAAAATAAGTATCAATTCCAATTTAGGAGACTGAGTAATGGCCAAAGGCTTCGTTTTGCTGACAGCATGACACCCTATACTCTCAGAAATTGACACTATCTTCACCAAAACATGAAATCCGGTCGGTCAGTATGGCTCGACTGTGGTCTAACGACATGGATTTTGTTCTGTGTGTTTACATTTTTTAATACAATGAACCCATCACGCCTATGGTTTCACGGTTTAACTCAATTAGTCTAATTTGTGGTTTATTGAGAAGTTAGGGTCCAAATTATGGCCGGATATATTGAGGGTTGTTGGTCATAAGTAGTTTTCCACTCCCCTTCCACGCTAGTGCAGACACATTTACTTTAAAATTCTGCCTTCCTCATCCCCACCAAATTAAAGTATTTAATATTATCCATACAATTCGAAGGGGTATTGAGATAGGGTGAAAATACTAAAAAAATACCAAGCGGTGTCAAATTTTAACTTCATTAGCTCAATTAAGCTGAAACAGAAATATTGTATTTAAATAATTAGTAATTTACTCAATATCCGTTAACGTGCCATAATTTGTTGTTATCCCATATAATAACAAAACACAAATTATAAAAATATTGAACCTACATTTAAATGCTTTAATGACATTCGAGTATGTTCTATTAATTTACCATTGCTTTTTGCAATGTCAAGAATGGAATATCGAATAGTAAATTACTTCTCTTTGGTGGTGGTCTACTTATATCTCATCCCAGACTGTACAAGCGAGTGCTCTATTGTTAGCACGTATGTATACATGTATGTGTAGTAGCTCTATAGTCCAATACGGAAATGATAACGCCCATAACTCATTTCGTATCACGCTTTATATCCAAACCCTTCTCTCTATACAGTACGTTCCCTCAAATCTATAACCTGCCCCGCAATGCGACTGTTCTTGCCATTGTATTGCAAGAGACTAGCGAGTGAAAGAATTTAAGAAGTATATAAACACGCAATTGACCTTTGTACAAAAATAAGTTGTGAAATAAACTATTAAATAATTGATTCAATTATTTTTGTTGTTAAATATTCAGTTTATTTAGTAAGTTTTGAACTATCTAAAGATAAATAAAATCAAAAGATATTCATAATTTTTTAATATAAAGTAATAAAAGAATGTATTTATTGAAAATTCAACATATCACCAAAGCTCAAAAATGTATATATTTTGTTTACCATTTTTCATTTATAAAATATTGTCAGATGTATTGTATGCATTATAAAAGTTGTAGTGACACAGATCAAACCAAGCTCAGTAAATTTGCAAATCCTATGAAATAAGGTTCTTAAAAATAACATTTTAAAATCACTCGGTATATAAAATGCAAATTTTTATATAGCATTGAGTCAATAGATACCAAACTTAATGGTAAATAAATTTTGATATCAAGTTTACTAATGGATTAATCTGAGGGGTAGTGATTAGGAAGTTATCTTAGCAAGTGTACCCGCATTAGAGTTTAAATAGGATGAGTAAAAATGCGAGAGAAAATAAAATGCCTAGCAAATTTTGTTTGAATAGGTATAATGGAATAGTAGGATAATTTAAATATTTATTTTATATTGTGTTGCTCATATGTTGGAATAGCCTACTTTGTTAGACACTATAAATCTAACCGGGTATTTTCATAGGTGAGGTATGAGTATCCTGTAGCTTAGAGGAAGTGTTACCACATTTGGGTTGCTGTAAATTGGGTAACCAATATTTTTGTAAACAGTTCTTTATCAATATTATACCGGATTGTAAATCCAACCTCTCTCTTATTATACTATTGCCTAAGACATTTCTAACACCAAGGCCCATGTGTCCATTGGTAAATTGTTTGTATTGTTAATGAACGTATCGGTGACATCGCTGTCTTTTATTTGTAAATGAATGCACCAACTGGGAAACTACCGTATTTCAGTTACCCATAGTCTGAATTTTATTTTAAGTACACATTTCTCAGAAAATAAATATCAAATCATGGCAAAATAGATACTACTTTATAAGCTCTTTATTTTTGTAAATGTGTAGTAAAATTATCCATTTATCAATAATGTTTTGTCTATAAATGTGATTTCAATTCTAACCGATTGAATTAAAAACGTAATTTATAGGATAACTATTATTTATAAACCTATTTCATTACAGTAAATTTTTACAACAATAAATAACTTAATGAATGGAATTTATTTTTGGCATGATGTATTTTATATTTTCTGATAAAATCGTACATAAATGTGGCGTATATATTGATTATTCCTGCCCTGATACCCCCATGGATCAAGCCTAGCTTAGGTAGTTAATACAGCTTGAACCCTAAATTCTATCCTTAAGTTGTTTTTTGTTATCTCCTTTGGAAAAAAAATGGGAATTAAGATAATTAAACAATTTTACACCATTAAAAATACAATAAAAAATGAACAATATTTTTAATTAAAAACTAAATAAACAGATTAAAAATTTTCTAAGAATGCAGAAAATCTTATATCGATAACATTTTTCTAGCATAATTTTGTATCTAATCTTGTTTATTAGTTTTTTATATTTCGTAAGTATTTTTCACAAATATATTAAAATTGGTTCATTTGACTCCATTCTGATGTTTTCTATGGTTGACTGTAGTAAACTTAAATATTTAGAAATAATTTTAACTAGCAATGCCAAGATTAAAGTGTAAATTAGGAAAATTAATACATTTGGAATATTCATGCTACTCTCGGTCACCTGATCTCAAGAAATTTAAAACTCAAAATATACAGAACCATAGATATGTGGTTGTGAAACAAGCTCTCTTACCTAACATGATGATGAAAATAATTTTAGGATTCTAAAAACAAGAGGTGTAGGGAAGATATTTGGTCTAAAATAAAATGTTGAAACTGGGTATTGGAGGAATTTAAATATGATAAATAGATCCTAGATTTTTATGTAATTAATCACATACGAATAGTATAATCCCAAATGTTATAAATATGAAAATCAATATTTAGGCGATTAAAGTTACTTAAAGCTGTAAATTCAGTTTTAATAATTTCACATATTTTTATACATTTTAATTAAGTCTACATTTTGTAATGATATTACATGAGCTTTTTTTAAAAGTGTTTTCTTATGTTAGTATTATTGTTATGTATATCTTGGTGAAAATACTTTTATATTATGTGCAATTAATTTTCAGGTAACTTCTATTTTATAAAAGAATGTATCCATTGAAAGGATGGCAGTGAGAAAAGTCCCAGTCTGTTACTCAAGCTCGTAGGAGAGAATAACGGTTGCCATAGAATAACTTTGTGTCTGTGGTTTCTCGTGATGTGAAGGAAAGACAATGCTTCTTTGCCAGATAGTAGAATCAACAGCATGTCTCTCGCGTGGCGTGTCAGTTTGTAAACAAAAGTCGCGGAGTTGTAAAAACAATAATTCTTGAATTTGATTAACTCATGTTTACATTGTTCTTTGTCCAGAACAAAAATCAGATATTAAGTGGCAAGGCAAAGACCAAATTACGAGAACGGAACCCAAAATGAATCAACGAAATGTAATTTGAAGCCTGTGATACTAATATAGTAAGTAAATTGCTCTGTTTAAAAGCAAACAAGAACAACCATGTATATATGAAGTGTAATTTTAATACCAGTTTGTATGTTAAGATCAAACATTTAACCATTGAAGGAGAAAAAGGAACTTTAGGAAATTGACTTGAGTAAATTTGAACGGCCAAACGTTTATTTGTGTACACAGAGACGGCACAAGTGGAAGTTTCATTGATAGTTTGTAATGTTTCTATGATTTATAAAATCAATTATGTAATGCCATTTATTTTAAGTATTTAATAATGTAAAATGTAAATGGTGCTGGAAAAATTAATAATTCGATTGAGCTGGTTAAAAACGTGAATGCGTATATTTATAAAAGTGTTTTCTATAAATATCTTTAGAAATGTTAAATGTTTTCATATTATTACATGTTTTACATCATAATTTAACTTATCTGTATACATATGTCTTATGTTAATATTACATAAAGTTCTGGGTTTTAAGATTAATTACTTGGTCTATACTCATCATAAGATATCGTTATTATAATAAAATCTCGCAAATTATGGTTAAGCGAATATGCAGCGTGAATGGAAGAAACAAAACTGTGTTAAGAGTATTTATTGGTAAACCCAGTGGTAAAATGCACATTGAGAAGACCTAGATGCAGATGAGAGGATTACATTAGAATGTACTGAAAAGAGATATCGTAATGAGGGGGTAAGGATAAAACTATCTCTAGATAGGGCTAGAGAGTAATGAGGTGGACTGGATAGAACTAGTTCAAAATAGAGATGGGGTGTAAAGAGGTGTACTGGATGGAACTAGTTTAATACAAGGAAAGGTGGCTTGCTTTTGTATGCATGGCAATGAATTATCGATTTCCTAAAACCATAAAGTAGGTAAGTAAATACGAGTTTAGTAAAGTTACCCAACAAGTGACATCTGGCCAGAGCTGTATTATCAGCATAGGCTAAACGTTATTCAAGCAGTAAGACGTGCTCCTAAGGCATGATTCCTCATGGTTACACCAATTTAGGCACAAAGGATAATAAAGGTAATATACAAGGACATTCCTTAACAATCTTCTGGGATGAAATGAATATCACGATTTTGAAAATAGTCCTCGGTACGCCCAGTTGTTTTTCTGAACCAATCTCTGACCTGCCGGGTCAGAGTTGTACTTTTCCCGAGAGCTAAGTGGCTCCGAGCCAGCTCTGACAGCTGGAAGCTACAATCAAACCAGGACTCCGTTGAGACGCAAGAGAATTGGACTCGGGGTTTCTGAGACTATTAAGAACCGCTGATATACAACCAATTGAAGGAGTTGGAGCAATAATGTTATATGTCCCAATAATTATGATATTTAAAATTAATATGTAATTGTGCAACTATATTTCTTCATACATATAAATTCTATATTTTTTGAAAGTTGAAATTATGAAAATCTTTAGAATCCTTCGATCATTTAAAAAAAATATTTAGTTAGAATTGCTTCCTACTATCAGTTCGGGTTAAATGCTTAAGTATCAATTACGCTAATAGATTAGGATTTGGGAGGCCGAATTTATAGGAAGTTAACCCGCATTTGCGTGGAGGGAGAGTAGAAAACCAATTAGGAAAAACCATATCCAGTTCACCCTACCGTGATTTGAACCTCGATCTCCCCGTCCTTGGCAGTCAAGCTAAACATTAAACTAGCGCGTTAGCCTACTATGCCACCGAGGCGAGTAAAAAGAAAGATCTTAAATATTAATATCTCAGAACCACTATTCTTGTGGAATAGCATATTATTGCTCGTATCCTCTTAATTATTCAATGGAGTACTCTCCAAGTTTAGGTTCGGATAGTGATTTATATACTTACAATGAAAAAAATGTGATACGCCAAAAATTTGTGTCTTACCGAATTTAGTTTGGGGATAACGTTGATAGCAATAGGTTAAGAGTTTAACTATTAAAGTTTATAAATTATTTATTTCAATTTAATACTATTTCTTACTATTAAAATAATTGTAATTATTAACACTTAGGTTTTTATATACCTTATCAATTTGGGCTACAAGCTTTTTAAATACGCTTTTTAATTACGTTAATGTTTGTAAAGTAATGATGGTATAGTTTAAGAAAAAATTGAAGTATTTTTTGTTTTGGTCTTAGCACCTATCTAAGTTACCCATATATCTATACTACACAAATAAAAACTTAATCACTTCGTTCCTTTATGGAGTAGGCAAGAAACTTGTGCATATAGCTCTAAAAGCAACTCCATTCTCCCGACTTCCATATCCTTGCAAACATCCTTCACTTTAACAACATCCATTCACTGAGTCATTTTATTCTTATAACTCTCAGTGTTTCTCTCTTTCACACATACATATGCAACATTTAGACATATTTTACATTACCTTTTGATTCATACTATGCTAAATGAGCTATATTGAGGAAAGTATAATTTAGATATAATTGTTTTCTCAAAAGGTAAGGCATGAAATAGTTTAGGAAATCAAGTCCAAGTAGACCAAATTGGAATTATAACAAAGTGATCTAACTGTGTATGGAAAAAAACCTATTAATAAGGATAAAATATTAAGACATATATAGTCTGTTATCAAATGGTAAATAAAAGACTACTGTTAATTAATAAAAATATAAGAGTAGAACAAGTTCACTATCAATATTGTAAGGTTTTACAAATTAATAACAGAAGATAGTTGTATTATTAAATTATAAAATAGCAAATAATAAATACAATTTTTTGTTATGGTATTATATTACATTATATTATAGCAATACATGGTTCAAATTATTTTAAAGTATAATGTAACAATTCAGTTTTAAAAAAATTTATGGAATTTTAAGACTCCAAAACATTTATAGTGATAGTATTACGTCTTTGTGTTATACTCTTATTAATTAACATCCTGGTTTATTTACCATATACTGATAAGCTACATATGCTTATGTATAATATCCCTTTTAATTACCGATTTACTCTTAAATATAATTATTATCTCTTACTATTAAACATTTTCCAAGCATGATTTTCCTAAAAATACAGTAATCTCTGTCAACATAAAAAAAAACATTATACACACATGATAATGTCTGAGTACCTACTATTGCGAGATAATTAATTAAAAATTGATTAATATTTAACAATTTAATGTTTAAAAATGCCGTTACAGACTCTATAATTAACATACCTTAATTCGTATGGCAAATAAATCTTTGCACGGGTGAGTTACAACTTTGGCAAAGCAATAAAGTGCACTTCCTGAACAATGGTTAGATCTATATCACGAGCTATTGTTTATTGTTAAATTTAGAATCTGACTTTTTTTTTTAGATTATATAGAGAAGGAATCTTGGGTATTCAGTCAGTGACGTGAATGAACAAGACATGCCCATTGAATCATCGCTTATTTTTTTATTTTTAATCAACTACATACCAATGTATTTAAAACGTGGTTATTTAAGTCTTGGATCCAAAGTAAATTAGTTCTCGAGCATTTAGAAGAATTCATGCAGATATTTTGCCTTTGCTTAAACTATCAATTAGGTTGTGTGTTTGCGGGTGGACTAAAAAGTGCCATATATTATCCATTATAAAATTATATATAATTTTAAAAGTGTCATTACTATTCATTCAATAAATGATTCCTTATATATCAAAATTAAAATTTACTTTCATATTATTTTAATATTTCAATTAAGTACGTTTATTTACTATATATAGAAAACCATAATTTATATATATATATATACATTTAAATTTAAAATTCAATTAAATGAAAACCATATATGGTATTTTATAAAAACACTATTTGGTCAACAAGTTCTTTAAATAAAAATTAAGATAACAATTTTTTAATGCACAAACTTAAAAAAAAAGTTCTTTGGACGTGTTTTTAACAAACAAATCAGAAAGTTTTGAGATTTGTTCACAATTTACAGATATCAAATAATATTTGAAAAATAAAGATAAATATAGGTCTATGTATAAGAAATGTTTTAAGCCATCCAAGTATTTTTACAATCATAAGCGATGAAAATAATTAAAATTATTCTTGACGTAAGTTGTAACTAAACTTATTCATAAGCTATAAAAGAGTGTATTTAATTAAAATGATTGTTAAGTAGTTAAATGTTTTTTAAATTTATTATTTAATGTTTTAATATCCCTGCTAGGCCTTAAAAAATCATTTTCAACCTATTATAAAATAGTAAATTTTTTAGTAAAATATTTACATGGGCTTATGCCTTCTGAAAGATTAGTAATTCCCGAAGAGAGATAATTAAGATAAATATTTGTATTCTAAATAAAATTACATTTATTTCTTTAAATGTATTGGTTAGATTAATATTTAGAAATCTTAAGTATTTTATTCAGTATTCAACTTAATTTTCTAAAAAAAAATACGTCAATTATTTTTCTTACTGAAAATATGATAAGTACTGGTTTCTAGGATTTTTTGCTTATTACCTACATATAGTATACTCTCTATATACTATATGCTTATAATATTAATATTCTAATTATAGCTTTAAAATCTAGAAAATTAGTCTCGACCTTTTTCTTATCATAGCTTAATCAAGAACAAAAAAAAATATTGTCTAATACAACACTAGATAAAATATTTTTAAATAAATATTAAGGAATACTTTGATTTAACTTCTCATGGCTAAACAAATTAAGACATCATTATAGTAATAAAAAAACATTTATGGGAGTTGTTGTAATACTTAGTACCCTTAACCCCAGCTCATACCGTAGGCATGAAGATTAACAAGAGCTTTATTAATGGCCGCTCAGCTAGATCGTATGTTTGATAAAATTAAAGGTTTAAAATGCGTCAACGATTGTCGAGTCAACCTTATGAATCGGTTTGGATTGCGTAGGATTTCCTACGCTCAGGAGCAACGGGTTAGCCAACAATATGTCACGAAACTCGCCGCAGTGCTATAATAAGCTACAATTTAAGATAGCTTTTAACAATATGACACATTCTGGGCGTCAATACAAGGCACGCGAGGCCATATAACTGAAAATTTATTTCATGAAACAAAGTTTAAGATGGAATAACCATTATTTTCTATCTTAATTTATTTCGATATCAGAGCTTATTTATAACTCATGTATTTTATACTTTAAAAATAAAATAGTTTCTTGTTTTAATAGAACCACTGAAATAATTAAATTAATTTTTGTTATATTTTAAAATTCATCTTGAAATACTTAGTCTTAACAAATACATCAATTATTGTGTTTACGGCTGAGGTTTTAATGAGCCAAATTGAATTTCTTGGATGTTTTGAGGAGTAATTTTTTTGTTTACTCCCGTAAACTAACATCGGTTGATCCCAATTTCTGAAAGTAATGACATTATTATAATGGAAACATATTATTAAATAAATATGAATATACTAACTTAGATGTACCATTATTTACAAACATAATATTCTTAAAAAACACATATTATAATAAATTAACTGTATATTCTAAAAGTGTGAAACCTTTCTGATTCCAGTACAACACATTTCTTCTGTTCTTCCATATTAGCTGTGTCGAACCAGAAAGAAAACTAAATTTGGCTGTCCAAGGTCATTAAACTGCTGAGAAAAATAATTGATGTATCAAATAAGCTTGATATCGATCAAAACCCTGGCGTTTAAAAACGCAAATTTAAGGCTCACCAAGTTTTAAAACTTCAATTCTTAAAATATTCTAAGAATATTAGTATATCATGAGATATTAAATAACCAACTACTATAGGTATTAAGAATGTATTTATTTTTAGCTCCACGTCTTACTACCCATTTGGATTACTCATGTATGTACTAATTACCATAATGGTTCTAGGGATTGGGGATGTTATATTTATTAGAATTGCACCCAAATTTATATGGAGGAATAGTGGTAAAACCATTTTAGTAAAAAAAAACCTTAGTACACCTGACTGAAATTCGAACCTCGATCTCCCCATCATCAGCACTCTTGCCTACGCAGAGAGTAGCGTTAGACCATGTGGCCGACGAAACAGGCTATGAACGATAATAGCCCCACTTAAATGTCATATTCTTTAAATTAAAAAATGACACCTGGACATAGTTTGATTTCCGTGTCCCTTTGTAATTTTTTTATATTTAAAAAACATCAATATTAGCGTAGCTTCAGCCATTTTTAAGGTGTTATACGGGTCCTCACCTCCCCTTACAAGGTTTATTGATTATCTTCGCTGAAAGTACGATCTTAACAATAACTCCAAGAGGCAACAGACGAACCAGACAGTCCAACTTCCCTAGACAGACCCTTATTTATTAACTATAAGGGTCACACGTCATAGGATATTGAGCTGTCCCTTTTGTTGACATATATTATCAGTAACTAGACTATTAATATGTAAATCATTTTCAATATTGACCGCAAAAAATAACTTTAACATTTTTCAAAAGTTTTTCATAACATAATCCTACTATACATAAGCACATTTATGCTAGTCTAGAGAAGAAAGTTTAGATTATAGTCTCTGCTCAAACTACTAAGACCTTGACAATAGTGATGGGTTATATTACTTAGCAAAAATATCCGCACATTTACACTAATCGGATAGAGAAGAATAAGTTAGATAATTCTAGGAAGTGTATTTGTTTGTAGAGGAAGATAAGAAGATTACTGATGAAACATCTCAATATTCTAGATTGTCTTCCCCGAACCAGACAAGATGAAATTGGTGGAATTTTCACTCATAAGGTTAATAAACCTTAAAACATAGAACCTTAAAGTGGAAATTATATTTTAATTGTTTACTTTAGTGCCCCTTATGATTTATCTTGTAATCAATTGGTTGAAGTACAACTTTCTGTTTGGAAATATTTAACTATAAAGAAACACAATTATCAATAATAATCGCAGGGTCATTGCTAATAAAATTTACTATCTTTTTTTTCTTGGTGATATTTTATAGATATACTTATCCAAATCTCTTGGTTAAGTAATTATTATTTGTTATTTTATTAGTGTGTCTTACTAATTTTTCAAGCGATAAACATATATTATGAAAATTCTAATGGATTATGGATGAGGAAGAAATAATTTTAGAAGTATTCTCCTGGCATTTGCGTGGAAGTAAGAGTGGGGCACCATTTAGAAAAACTACCCCCCAGTAGATCCAATCAGGTTTCAAACCCAATCTCCCCGTTTTCACCAGGCCAGTCTAACGCAAAAGTGATGCCTTGGACTGTTAGGCCACAGAAATGGGTTTTAAGATTGCTCCTTAAATCTGTTTTTCTAATTTAAATTTGTTTAGTGAAAAAAAAAATGCTTCAAAAAGTTGTAATTAACTTCCTAGCTACTTTAATGTTTTGAGTTTAGGTGCGGGCAAGTTTATAAGTCTCTATTAAAGATGGTTAAAGGGGGAAGGGGGGCAGGTAATCAGAGTATATTATGTGTAAAGTCCGAAGGGGTAGTAACCCGTTTGGTCCAAACACCAAAAGTATAGAAGAATGTACAATAGGCCTATAGCTAATAACTATATAAATGTTTCACATGATAAATTATTATAGATTTTTTATAAGCTTATAAATTTAATTATATACTAATGTTATTAAAACTATAGCCTACAGGTAATTAAATAAAAGCTTATAACAAAATCATAATATATATTTAGTGATAAATTACATTAAGCACCATTGACACACAAAACAATATTGTTTCATGTAAAAAAATGTCATTAATGGTTTTTCAATTCTCAAAGGATAGTTTTAAAAAACTACATCAAGCTGGAAATAGACCTGCCTATAATTATCTTTTACATGTACGTATACTATAATATGTGCTCCACATACGTGTGAGGGAACAATCCATGGGTTTCATTTACGGTGTAATGTTCAGTGGCAGTAAACTGATAATAATTACAGGGAGGGCGAAGGACGTAATTACGCTCCATAAATTGACCGTACAGGAAAACAAGACCTTCAATAAACACCTCCTTACGACTTTGCGTCATAACTCTACCACCATGCTAAGACCAAACTGTTATTATACATTCTAACTGGACTGCAGTCGACCCATGGTGTGGTATGGTGTGGTGTGGTATGTATATAGTGAGTGTTGTTGAACAAGCGCAAATTCAAGGGTGAGTACAGGGGGCACAATCCCCCCCTAGGTAGAATATTTAATATTTTTTTTATAATAATGAAAGTGTTGGCAGGGGTGGGAGAGGTAGTAGGGGTGGGCACTGGGCAAGGAAATTGGCAAGAAGAAACGCGTGTTTAGGAAAAATATGCCTACCAACTCACGCAAATGTTTCTCTATTCAATATATTTGTCACGCCCC